>MU117996.1:156918-193373 GCA_014904855.1 Thelephora ganbajun
GTTTTTCCCACGTCCGCTCGTCCTACGACCCGCGCGGATGGGTATGTGATCGCTGCGGGAAACGTGGGAAGGGAAGAAGGCGCAATAAATAAAAAATAAAAAAGAGATATTACGTCAGGAGGCGAGAAATGCCGGGCCAGACCCACAGTTGCACAGGATATCAGGCTCGTCCGTCGAGTGGCACGGTGGTTCGATACCTCGACATCTAACGCACAAACGAACAACGAGCTTCTCCCCTCCTGGCCTAGAACCCCCTGCGTCAAGTGGTTGTCTTAAATTGGAGCAGAGGAACTGCGGACTGCTGTGTTGGACTTTTTTTGTAAGTCTGACACCTCACGGTAGCGGTATTTGTATCACACGTAGCGATCTATGGGAAGTCTGGGAGAAGCACGCAGAGCAGTATTGGTAAAAGACACCCAGTCAAAGTCCGAATGAGATGCGCCCCATTTCCCTAGGGTTCTGTACCCTCAAAAAGGAAGAGTTCGTTCCTTTCGCCGTTCAAGATATTCAGTACTCCTTCCGGTTTCATGATCGCGACTAGCCAGGAACGTTAGCTCTCAGACCTCATGCCTTGAGGAGAGGTGCGACGGTCCGTCGGTGCGTTTTTGCCATTCTAAGTACATCAATTACGGCCGCCCGTCAGTCAGGCACTGCCCACCTGGTACCATCTTTACTAGTGATGGTCGCAGACGAGGGGTCGAGGATGGTGGATGGCTGAGAAGCTTACAGCATCAGAGTGGTTCAGGGCTAGACCGAACTGCATAGACTATACAGTAAACCAGATCAGGAACGGGTCTCCGCATACGTATCAACCACTGTGGGAAAGGCCAGCACTGATAGTCAGTACAAAAAGTTTCAGCAGTACTGACGATGAAATTCCTAGACTGTGGGAATTTAGGCGCCAAAAGACACCAGTACGTACTGAAAACGGCCCAATCGCATTTTACGTTTTGTACCGATTCAACTGCATCGGTACTAACCTTTTCCACAGTGAACATTACGGGGTTGAGTTCTTCCTCCAGCGTGAACTAAGGGGGTGTTTCCCCTATGATCGGTATCTGATCTTCCAGGGTGCGGCAGGGAGTGCAGCCGAGACCGAGTGTAAGAGCGCCTACTAGTATAACATCGCTCAATTAGGAAAGTGGGGAACAGGATTGGATGGGAGTCTGGACCCAAGGAACCAGTGATATACGGTACGGCGATCAAGAACTGTGCCTGTGAACCTTATCAGGACCCCAACGGTGCGTGCATGTTGTCCGATGGCCCATTGGAAGTTATGGGCGGCCAGTGCTTAGGGATCTCGTCACCTAAACACCATACTTGCTCGGTATTCGTTTCTCGTGTAAGACTCTGTATCAAGTGACCAAATTCTAGACCTTAGCCGGGTCTGGATCGCACGCCTGGACGTCGAATTGTATCGATCGCTTCGCACCCTCTCACTGGAACTTTGGTTCACCCTGTGTAACCAGAGGTCTAGAACCTGTATGCTGTATACCAAGGTAGTAGGAGCTAGTCCATACCGCCACGAACTCACTCTCGCTGGATTACTTCATACATAACCGGTAACCGTCCCAGGAGAGAGGAACGGCCCGAATGTTCCGGTGAGACGGCCGTCCACGGTGGCAACTGCGCGAGAGCAAAGACGGTCGCCAGTCACACATTCGACAACACAGTTTGTTGGGGGGCAGGGCAAGCTGACCGAGATCACTTGGGGCCAGAGGTCGCAACGCAACCGACTCCCACTGGAGATCGCTCGGAGCTTAGCTCGTATCACAAACACGTCGCAAGTGTTATAGATAACACACTAATCGATTCTATTCGGACAGCAATCTGGTCCCCGTGCTCGGAATACCCAGCGTTCAATGTCTATCGTGCTGAATGGGTAGAGTAATCACCCATGCCGTGTGAATACTCCATCACTCCTTTAGAATGCGGTTCCAGACCCCAAGAGTCGTTTGTATACGAGCAGTTGTGAGGACATTCTATGATCAATCGACTTCCATCCCCCAAAGTTTACGTACCTTGAATACAATGCAAGAAGAGAAAATGATCCAGATACCGGACTATATGCAAACAACAGACTATCATAAACACAGCCCAGCAGTGTGGCTTACTCGCGACCCTCCGCTCGTGATTCGATTTTGGTCAAGCCAAATCACGAACCATCAGTGTCGACCCAGATCTCTGGCTGGAGTGATCCCTTAGAAACCCAGGCGACGCTAACCAAATACATCTTCTCGAACTTCATGTAACCCTGCCCAATCGTCCACCGAGCGTTGGTGGACGGGTTTATCGGAATCGTCTAGTTTCGCTGGTCAGGGCTGAAAGGGTGGGAGATGCAATAGTAACTAACGGCTAACGCATCCGTGTATCGCTTGACGCGTTTAGCAATCTCGTAGGTAAGTTTGCTCCTCGTGATGGGTGCGGACTCCTTCTTCCAATTTCTTACTGCGATCTGGAAACACATCAACGGATGGATAGATAGTAATCGCGTTAAACCCGCACTTGACTGCATCGGGTGTTGGGTGGGTACCCAGGGAACTGGTAAGTCGCCGAAAGCATTTGAGTTGGTCTTTTTCCGCAAGGATCGGATCGGATCCTCAACATACCAATAGTCTACACGAGACCGGGCCATTCGCATTTTCAAGGACGGGGTCATCTCTGCCGTCCAAGCCCGTGAAAACTCGACCAAAGGCGTTTTGCATGCTGAAGCCACGGATGTTGTTGACGCTGAAGGTGATTTCTCGCAGTTGTAAAAAAGATCTATCCCTCTTCCTCTGAGTATATCTTTCCTGCGGAATTTTGTGCCAGCTGATTGACGGTGACAGCAGAAGGGAGGTAATTATATCTGTGTTAGGCTTATGGATAACAGTCGGGGTACCACCAACAGGCCGTAGGGTTAATGTTGTTTCCCCATCTTCTGGGATCCTCTTGGTCTGTCAGACAACACGTTATTACCTAAATCAAAGTGGACAGGAAATCTTGGCTTACCGATCTGCGAGAAGGCGCATGTTCCAGAGGATTTGACAGCAGACCTAAAGAATCATGATGGCAGTGATCTGAGCTGGGTGAAGGAGTGTGGCCAGGTCTAGACCACGCTGTGAGTCCATCACGATCCGAGAGGGCGCTCGATGGACCTGATGGCGATCGTTCCATGTATGTCATTCCCGGAAATGATTGGCGTTCCATTTCTTCGAGTACACCAACTGAGTAGTTACCCGCCCCTGTGTTGGTCATCTGCCCAGGAAGATAAGGAAATACGGATCGACCCATGGTCTGGCATACAGATTCGTGGGTGGCAGGGGGTAACTCCTGGTCAAAGTTCGTGTCCTAAGGTGTAATATGAAGAAGGGAAGATAGTACAGGAGTGTGGGGCCTACCGAATATACTGGGTAGGTAGTTGAAACGGCGTCAAACACCACTGTACCCTCTAGGACCTCTTGATACGAAGGAGTGATCACTCCCGGCGTCCAAGAGGAAATGGTTCGCCAGTCGACGGATTCTCCCAAGGCGTTCGGAGGATTTGAATCTTGGCTAGAGCAGTAGGCATCGAATAGGGGATCGATGGCCTCGCATAACGGATCCGCTTCCGAATCTGACCCCTCGTTCTTGCTTTCGCGAGGGCTGCCCGAAAAAGGGTCCGAAGTGCTACAGTCATTGGATGGATGGTGAAAAGTGGGGAGGTCGGCGTTGTTGTACATTGCTGTAGAGGATGGAAGGTTGAAGGGAGGGGAGGGGAGGGGATGTGTGTGTACCGCTTTTATGATTGAGGGGGAGGTGGGAGGTTTATGGCTTGCATATAGAATAGAATGGGAGTTGGGGCGTCCTCGGGTGGGTATCTGGTGTGGAAGCGCGTCAAAAAGCGCTCTGGCCTGGTGAATCACCTGAGTGGGGCAGAGACGGGGCTAAAGATTGAGAATCAAGGAATCGATTACGAACGAGGTGTTTCTGAGCCCTCCGCGATGTCTCATATCTAGCCTCGGTCCGGAACACACTGCACAACCACCGAGCAAAGATCGAGCCAAGGCATGCGAACCCATTCAATTCTGCGAAAGACGTATAAAGACGTAAGCGATGAACGGGTCCCAAAACCCTGGACAATGCTGTTACGTGTTGGCTATCTGCCAATCTGCAAAAACGGACATGCGTGAATCAAGGAACCTAGTACTTACAGTCTGCCTAAGAAAACAACATCGTGTTCGCCGGCGATTACCAAACGGCGTCACGTTCCGCCTCGTGGGTTGCATCTACGGTTCATTTAATCGTTGTTGAACGCCCTACGACGCAAGAATTCCACACAAGTGCGTGACGTGGCGGTCCAGCGGAAGGTATCATCAGTGAACCGGTTCGTTATCTGTTACGTCCTCGAGACAGACAAGGACGCCTCTGATGGTTGCTGCCGTGATGGGAGAATCTGAGACGTGTATTTGTGGAATACGGTGGAAGATCTATCAAGGATCCGTCGCACCCTGCAGGAACAATTCCAAATAACAGTCTACGATCGGGTTCCCACGGTAACTTAGTTGGTTCCGTTCCTCCGCATGTCAGTGACCGATTGCCTGAGTTCCGCCAACGACCTCCTCGCCGCACATGCGTCGCTGGTCTCACGGGTCCGTACTTCCCAAAAGTACCACCGCCGACAGCTCGCGGCTCTCCCATCACCGCCACAAACTCTACTCAAGCTCGATCTCCTCCCTTCGCCGCCCATTTCACCTTCGCCATCCCCACCTATTAGTCCAGTACTACAGCCAAAGCAGAGAACAGTGAGGACGGACTTACCCCTCGCGAAGAAAGCACGTGTTGCCAAGTACCAGAACTACGTACCTGAGGAAGAGACGATCAGGAATGATTACAGCCAAAGATATGTCGATGGAGGGGAGTGGCCACAGAACTGGGTCCTGGGTGCAGATCCGGCGCGCCGATTCGAGGAGTCAGTCCTCTTGGTTTCATAAACATCAGACTCATCTTGCTGACGCGCTGGTTGCCCCAGATATCCCAAACAACAACGTTTGTTGGGACTCAAGAAGACTTCCGTAAACACACACGCACACCCCCCGACTTATCTTCCCATATCTCAGCTCTCTTCGCTACAACAAGCCAAATTCGACGTCATACTGATCGATCCGCCATTCTCTTCATCCTTCTCATGGGCGGACCTACAAGATTTACCCATACCCGCCTTCTCTGCCGATCCCTCGTTTGTTCTACTATGGGTAGGGAGTGGAGCCGGGGACGGTTTGGAAAGAGGACGAGAGGTCCTTGCCAGGTGGGGGTTCCGAAGGTGTGAAGATATTGTATGGGTGAAGACCAACACAACGAGTAACAATGGACCTGGAGTATGTCTCCCTCCTTGAGGATAAGGATAACATGCGCTTATTGCTGTATTGCAGACGGACCTCCCAACAACGTCTTTGCTCGTACGTACAAAGCAACACTGTCTTATGGGAATCCGTGGCACAGTCCGTAGATCCACGGATAGTTGGTTTGTACACTGTAACGTTGGTATGCACCTGTCCTACCCACTATCCTCCCTCACTCTTAGACGGCATTTAGACACGGACGTTCTGATATGGGAAGGTGATCCAGATGATCCCACTCTCAAACCACCAGAAATGTATACGCTCGTCGAGAACTTCTGCCTTGGTCTTCGGCGACTGGAGCTGTTCGCTCGCGGAAAGACTCTCCGACGGGGCTGGGTGTCGGTCCTAGCCGAGGGTGAGGAGGAACGCGTACAGGATGTCGTAGTAGAGGAAGATGGCGAAGGGTTTTCCCAGGCGAGGGTATGGGATAAGGACGTGTGGGAGAGGGAGCTCAAGGAGCTGGCAAAAGGGTCTGGTGGAAGGATGGTCGTTCCTATGACTTCAGGTGAAACTTCTGTTGGCTGATTCTGTTACCTTCTCACTGACACAAACCCCACTCCGCCTCGTCTTGTAGAAATCGAAGCACTACGGCCAAAATCCCCAGTCCGGGGTGGATCTTCTAATGCCCCTACAAATCCTGCACCAAACCCGCCCACCCAACCCCGCCAGGGACACATTCAACATCAACGTCAGGGACCAGGCAGTCACCTTACGCCTGATCTCGTCCAACAGGTCATCAACCAACAGACGATGGCTGCGATGGGAGGTCACGGTGGATTATCAAGTATGCCCGCTATGCAGAACATGCCGAATGTTGTCGCTATGTCCAATATGCCAGGGATGGGTGGGATGCCAGGGATGAACGGAATGGGTGGGATTGGAGGGCCTCAATTAGGGGGCGGAATGATGATGCCGGGAATGAACCAGATGGGACAATTTGGACCAATCGGTGGGATGGGCCAAATGGGGAATATGGGAGGCATTGGACAAATGGGAAATATGGGACAGATGGGCGGGATGGGAGGAATCATGGGTATGGACCCGATGGGGATGAACCTTGCTGGTATGGGCGGAATGGGCGGCCCTGGTGGGCAATTTCACGGACACGGTGGTTTGTCAAATCTCCCAAATGTGGCTAATCTTCAAAACCTGCCCGGGATGCCGGGCATGCAGGGGATTCAAGGTATGGGTGGGATGCATGGGATGATGGGTGGTCCATTGGGCATGAATATGGGCGGAATGCAAGGGATGGTAGGTTTTCCCGGGATGATGGGCGGAATGGAGGGTATGATGGGGGTGAGCCATGGGATGGGAAACATGGGGAACATGGGGAACATGGGTAATCTCGGTGGTCAGAATGGGATGGGTGGGCAGTGGGGAAGTCCTGGACCTTTCGGGTTCCAGTAAACGGTAACCGTTTCAGTGAGGATGGTTTATTCATACACGCACACACAGGACTCATCCATTGTGTAGTTTTTTGTTTATTTTCCGCAAATCCGCATTTTGTCTGGATTCTGATGAGAAATGCGGGGCGTCCACAACTGGGACCGAAATGTATTCGAAAAGAACCGGTTTGGGATCCAATCTCGGGCAGGTCGCATAATACCACCGAAGATCACTAACGAGGGATGTTTGAGACCCGCAAAGCCAAAATAGACTTTAAGGCGGGTTTCTCCATGTGCCGAGTGAGGGTCGGAAAGGGAGCCTCGATGCCTCCCTGATGGTTAGGGGTAAATGACAATCAATTAATCCCTCGCCAGACCAGGTATGGAATGTTACGTGTATTGACCATCGCGGTAGCCTCCGCCCGATGCGAAAGGTTTCCCTGTATTTCTTTACGCTCGACCTTGTCAGGTACCAGGACGATTCCTGTAGAGCCGAAAAAATTGTTATCAAAGCCGATATCGGTTTCTCTGCCAAAATCAATCCTCCCGTAGAGTCCGCGGTTCCCAGCATCTCTTTCACGCTGGGAGGAACGCTCTCTGCTATCTCCCTCGTTGTTGTACCTATTCTGGAGCATGCTGGTCGTATTGGTTCGTCAGCCGACGTCTACGGATGGGCAAAGCAAAAAAAAAAAAAACTCCTCATGTGAGACGACCAACGCCGATATGTACCTCAACGATCCCAACGGGGGTACTCGGTTAGATCCATCAGAAATCACCAAGTGTCGTTTCATCAGATTACTCGATGAGCAGATGCTGATCCCCATACGATCCGAAGCTAAAACTACCGCGAAGAAAACACAAAGCTTCGTTGCGAACACAAACCCAGACCTCGTCAAAAAGACAAAGGCACTCTCCTCACGAGAAGCAGAACGGCGCCTCAATCACCATTCAACACCTTGCCGAATCACCGCTGGTGCTTAGGGGTACCATTCGGGATCGCGAGGGCGCGGATCAGTCATCCAATACACTGTCTCCTCTTCCCTCAGTAGATTGTAAACTTGGTAAGTACGGGTGCTGTTCCGCAGGTTCCAACCGGATGAGCTCCGGATCGGTACTTCAGCGATTGGTCCAGGGAGTAACGAAAGGCACCCCATGAATCCATGAACGGTAGCCCCTTACCGGTCAAGGAATGCCTCGCGACATATACCCCAAGAGATGATGAGGCCTAGGAGCTAAGAATAGTCGAAACAATTGTGAAGGCATATGGTGGACAGTTGATATGTTGAGGGGTTCTAATTCTTTGTTCAGATTGGTGCGCACCAGTGGTCTGGCGTTGTGTGTAACACCCCAACGCAAGCGTCAATCAAGCGCCTACTGTCGATCCGACCGACGACTCGTCAGTAAAGGAAAAAGGGAATTCGCCCTAATCCTCCGGCCAGGTGTGCTGACTGAATGAATTCCTCCCGGTGCTGATATGTTTCAGACGGCTACGTACATATCGGGTTCGACTTGAAGCTTGACAGTTCGTTCTGTAATGATATTTTCAGATGGGGTCTATATGCCAAGATTAATTGGAGCTTACTGCCTCATTACAGGGAAATGGTGAGAACGGGACCGAGGTACAATTATTCGCCGTACCTCGAACAGTATTACACACCTCGTTATGGTTGGACAGTTCCCTAGGCTGTCAGCTGCAAACGCGGAACATGTTGTAGCATTCCCCCTAAGATTAATCCTCAGGGATCAAATATCAAGTGGCCGGCCGCAAAAGTCCCCCACCACTCGACGCTCCGTTCATTGATTTCCCAATTCATACGTTCCAACTTGCCCGCCACGGGCATTTACAAGAAAAAACCCACCAGTTGGGATTACAAGTCTCTAAACGACGGACTGAAGAAAATATATGCTCGTGAAAAAAAGGAAACAAATCAAGGAACAACAACGAAAGCATGGATACCTCCATAAGCGCTTCCAGTAATCCTCCACTACAATTGAATCAAGAGTAAGGGGAATCAAATCGTGCTGGCATACACCAGGCGGACGCAGGAACCCATGGACATGTCCATCGACAATGATGGCTTCATTATTCAAAGCGCTCCGCGCTTAACGCGGCAGGTATCGGATCCGGAGGAATTTCCCTGAATCTCACAAATCGACCAGACGAAGCAAGAGGAGCATAGGTAAGTGCCGAAGGAAGCTAGAAGAAGAAGAAGAAAGAAAAGGGGGTGGGGGGAAGGAATAAACAGGAAGGGAAGGAATGGGGAAGGAGGGAGAAAGCGTGGAGAGAAGGGGGAAGGAGTGAGAAAATGGAAAGGAGGAAAGGTTAGGGAAGGGCGAACGAGATGTGAAGCACAATGGGAGAAAGAAAGGACGCAGAAAGAAATGGAGGCCACCCCGTGGGAGTGACAGATGGGGGAGTGTGTTGCGAGGGGAGATGGGCGCCAGCAAACTAAGGACTTGAAGTGATTAGCATTCAATATCCAAATGCGTGCACGAGTCACTTACAAACCGCGGGCTCGGTCTAAACTGCCCTTCAGAAACACTAACGACCATTGTTGATTAGTTTCTTTCCAAGGTATCCAATACGCGCAACGAAAAGGACGACAGGTGTCTCACCATCTCGATCACCTCATACAGTATAAGTCCATTCGACGCCCCGCCCAACAGGCACGGGGCCCGGAACGGGGAAGATGGTACTTCTGATATAGGTCCAGAGGGAGCGATCGTAGTCGCCCCCTTCTACGATAGATGTGTAGCGGGATATAAACGCTGATGTTGAAAAAGAGCGTGGATTTCAAAAAATAAGGGGTGGTGCTGGGTGTGGTTGGTGAGGAAGACCGAACAGAGGTTCGCCCGGTCTTTATACCAGAACCGGACTCGAGTGCACGTAGTCAAAGAGTGTGGCGGTCTTGGGGCAACATAGTCGGTCGAATGAGAAGACGTTCCGCACAAAGGGATGGGACATTGACTGCCACACTTTGGGAGCAAAGAACTGTGAGATTGCAACCAGCCGCCCCACCTAGTCCATATGGGGTCACTAGGATGGCTGTATGATTTGATGAACCAGGGTATGATCAAGGTATCTTGGGCGTACGACACCACGAGACTCACAGCGTCCCCTTTCAAGCCGGATGCGGGGAAATGGGACCTATATGACTGTATCCGGCAGCACGTCGAGTGAATAGCGCATACGTAAATAAATACAGACGAGGACGAGCTCCCCACGCTTGATGCAGTGAGGCCCAATGCGATCACGTCCGGACCGAATAATGGGTGGATTCCTTGGAAATGGATTGCACGTGCCGTCCTATCCCCGTACCAAAAGAACGGCGAAAACGCACACCCAACGTGCTGCCGGAGATGCAACTCAAGGCGGCGCTTCCTGTGGAGGTCACGATGCGATGCCTTGACGATTGAATATGGACTGTTGGTCACTGTGTGCTGTCATGCGCGCTCTTCTAACAAAAGGCCTGGCGCCAGACGGGGAGCATACCTGATAGTTAGGGAAAGTGGTGAATTGGATTGACGAATTGCAGGAGCCGTCGCCGGTATGAGGCGAGAGCGTCGAAAGCGCCTGGGTATAACTCGTTTTGGCGTTTCTGGGTGCTCGCTGTGGTTCGAAAGGTTAGACGCGCGCCACCGATTCGTACCTCCCTGCAAGGCCATCGAGGGAAGAGACGTATCGGCTAGCGCTTGAAGTAAAATGGGTAGGCTCTAGCGGTAATTGGGACACGAAAATCGTTTGGCAAAGGTCCGCCTTCAGAAGGTTGCTGGATGTTAGAAATGCAGTGGATTCGAGTCCGTCCCTGTTCAAGTTCCGGTGGCATCGGCAAACCCCGAAATATCTTTTTGATCCTCCCGCCATCAGCGCCAGACCCGGAGTGGCTGAGCGTCCACAGGATCCATATCCCGTTCTCGGAAGAGTAAGAGGTACACGTTACGACCTTGAAAATTCCCTCTAGCGCCACTCCCAACACACCGACCTTGTTACTTCGCTTGGGGTGACTGATCTGTGTCTGTGTCTGCGCCTCCATCTGATGTGGAATGACAGTCTGGTTTCGGTACAGATTCCTACGTTCCGGTAGACACCTACGAATCATGGTCGACACCTCCAAGTATGCCAATTGGACTCGGGAGGACCTCATTACGAGGGTTTTGGACCTCGAGAGTTCCCTTCTCCCCGGCGATGGCACTGGCTCTCGGATGACTACTACTACTATACAATATCCACCTCCAATCTCCGCTACCAGTTCAGTCCCGCTTCGACAGTCAGCCAGATCTAAAGCCAAGGCAAAGAAGAGAGACCTCTCCGAACGAAAGCCCTTCGACTTTTCCCTTCACCCACGACGAAAGATCGCCCTCCGATTCACATATGCCGGATGGGAATACGGAGGTTTAGCCTACCAAGCAGGACTGACTCCCTTGCCTACTGTCGAAGGCGTATTATTCGACGCTTTGGTCCAAACCAGGCTGATTGATGGGACTAAGGGATTCGAGGGTTGTGAGTGGGAGAGGTGCGGGAGGACGGACAGAGGTGTAAGCGGGGCTGGAAACGTGATCAGCCTCTGGGTACGGAGCGCGATATCCCAGGGTACTCCAACACGCGAGGGAGACCTTGGTGGTCGTTCGTCATCTTCGGACCCTCAGGACGTGCAATCCTCAGAGGCCATACCTACGCCGAATGTAACGAGAAAGGAATTACGATATATCTCCATCCTCAATCGAGTACTTCCGCCCACGATCAGGGTTATGGCGTGGTCTCCGGTTGCGCCGACGTTCTCTTCCCGGTTCGCGTGCAAGTATCGACACTACAAATACTTCTTCCACTCTCGAAACCTCGATATTTCACGGATGCAAGACGCCGCCTCGCGGTTGTTGGGCGAATACGACTTTCGGAATCTGTGCAAATTGGATGCATCTAAACAGGTCACGAACTTTCGGCGGACGATCCTGCAAGCGTCCATCTCTCCAGCACGACTGGAGGGCAAGGAGGGCTTGGACGGCGTCTGGATGTTTGACCTGAAAGGGACAGCGTTCTTATACAATCAAGTAAGGCACATCATAGCCATCCTCTTTCTCATCGGTGCTGGACTGGAGCATCCATCACTCATGACGGCGCTACTCAATGTCGATAAGGAGAGCCCACACCCTGCTTTCAAAGAGGGTGAGCCGATCCCACCCATAGTGGACAGGAAACCGGAATACCAGATGGCGGATGGGTTGCCTCTGGTGTTGTGGGATTGCGCCTACTCGGATGTAGACGTACATTGGCAGATCGATGAAGGTGATGGAGTGGATGGGGGTGCGAGTGGAGCCGGCGGGGTATATGGACAACAGAGGTCGATCTACGAAAGGTCGACGATTTATTCTGCGCTGGACGCGTATTTCCTTGAGAGCGCATCAAAACACCACCCTGCACCGACGAACGCGTTCCCACTACCGATCAATTCATCGGGGTCGGATGGGGTCATACCAGATGGTTCGGGGATTTTACAGATACCATTAGGCGGGGGTGCGCACCAGCGAACTTCCAGGTATGTGCCGATATTGTCCCGGAAGCGGCTTGAGGACGTATTCGTCGTGAACGAGCGGTGGAAGGCGGGCAAAGGAGTGCGAAAAGAGGTATTCTTCTATTTTTGTGTTGCTCTCGCCAGCTATCTGACTAGCGTTCCGCCCAACGCTTAATTATAGCCTCCATCTTGATGTTTTGTTTTGGTCGATTACACCCCTTGAACCGTGCACGGGGGACCCCGAACCGCGTCATAAACGCATTTTGGGGCCGTTTGGGGAGGTATCACAGGGGATCTTTGGATAGAAAAATCAAGAGAGGTGGTAGAACAGGTTGTACGTCTGTATGTAGTCCAACGCGGGGAGAGAATGGAGAGGAAATAATTTTTTGGGACAAAGGAGAGGGGGTGGCTGGGGTCATTTGATGGGTGTGACGGTGACGTGACGGGGAATTCCCATCTGCTATTTTGGCTGAGAGTTGAGTGAGAGAGAGCGTGTCCGCCCTCTGCCTGCGCCTGGCTGTACGAGTATCGCCTCCCTGCAAGCCAACGGCCCATACAGTGTCCCATCGCCTATTTCCCCTCCCCCGGCCATCCACAAATCCTCTCGCTTTCTACACTTTTAAAAGTATGTCTCACCGTCTCTCTTCGCTTCCCCATCTCCGTCGTCGTCGTCCACGTCATCCAGAACGACGTCGGCGGCGTTGTACCGCCAGCGGACATATTCCGGTCACACACCAATGTGGTGTCTCAGAGTCGTGTCGAGTCGTTCCTCATCGCATTTACGCTCCTATAACCGCGTCGACGACGTGTCGAACGACCTGCTGACTGATATCCGTCGTGTCCGCAGATGCCAAAAGAGACCACCAAGGCTACCAAGGTATCCGCACCTCGGTTTATTGCCCATCCCGCCCATCTGTTAACATGGTCTGCTTTGTATTCTGTAGAAGACCGAAAGGGTCGCCAAGCCTGCCAAAGGCAAGAAGAACACTGGCGCGCCTAAACGGCCTTTGTCTGCCTACATGTTCTTCTCTCAAGATTGGAGAGAGAGGATCAAGGCTGAGAACCCCGATGCCGGTTTCGGTATGCGCGCGTCATTCTCTGGCGATCCGCTTTGACCTCTTTGTACTGATCACAAAAAAAACCTTGTACCACGTGTAGGTGAGATTGGGAAGTTGTTGGGAGCCAAATGGAAGGAGATGGACGATGAAGAGAAAAAGGTATGATATTGTCCGATTCGCGTGCAACTCGCGTTAACCTGACCCGAAACCTTGTAGCCATATGTAGACCAAGCTGCCGCCGATAAAATTCGAGCTGAGAAAGAGAAAGAGGCGTTTAGCGTGAGTGGTCTTGATACACGGACACCCTCTCGAGCGAGAATCTGATCTCGATTCGTTCTGCAGAGCAAGAAGGAAAAGAAGGAAGAGAGTGCCGGAAGCGCTGACGAAGAGGAGGAGTGAGATTAAGACCTCCCTCACTCTCCCTTCACCGCTTGTCCTTTTCTCTCCATCTTGCACGACACGATTAATTTTGCCTGGGACCAGCCCTCTGGCCATCTCCTTTTCTTCACCGTGTTAAAGTTGCATGCAGATTTCGCTCCCGTTTCTGGCTCCTCTCAAACCTTACCATATTGTCGTTTTTGATATCGCCTATGGCTGTTCGTCATTTCTCAGACTGTTTGTCTCTCTTCCTCTATATATGTGTAATCATCCCCCTGGCTGCCGTCTACATAAGTACCCACCCCTTTCATTCGTAACCCTGCGCTGTAAAGTGTTGTGTATCGAGAATATGACGGCCAAAGGCATTTACGTAGCATGATCGGATCATCATCCGAATCAGGTGAAGTGACGCACAACGCCCAAGTGGTTTGCTCAGTTACCATTTACTCTCTTTCCTCCGTCTCCACCTCTACCGCCCTCTCTCTCTGCAGCTTTGAAATCGGCCTACAAGACAATGTCTGGCACCGCAACACCCACCTCTTCCAACGAACAAGTTGGCGAAGTAAGTGTTCGTCCCGCAATCCGAGAATCAACCTTGGATTCATATCTCCTCCGCACCACCCTCCATCTCTTCCTACTGCACATTTAGGCCGTTCCAGCAAGTCAGCGCGGATCTTGGTCATCCTTCCTGAAATCGTGCGCTCAAATCCTTCTCCCGATCTCTGCTGGTTCCCGCCGGCCTTCCACTCCGCTTGCTTTTCTCCTTACACGTTGATTAGGATTGCCTCGTTTTCAGGAGACTTGTCGTCCTTGACCGCCCCTCCCTTCATCCTCTCTCCTACCTCGCTCACAGAGTTCCCTGGTAAGTGAGACAGATCGTTTCTTTCTCGACTTATTGTTCTCCGCCATGTTCGGCTCCCGGCGCCTTTTATCTGGTGGGGCGATGGGCTGATTGAATTCATTTTGATTATTTTTGGTACAACACTCGCGTTTATCATCTACCCGGATCCGTTTCGTCGTCCACAGCTTATTGGTGTGAACGACCCGAGTTGTTTGCTGCTATCGCTGGACACAAGGACGACGAAGAAAGGTTTCTGGCGATAGTCAAATGGTTTATCGTACGCTATCCTCCTCAATCTTATCATCGTGTGCAGTTGTTTACTTATTTGTCCTACCCTCCGCGGTTTCCGTTTCTGGCAGGCTACACTCAAAGGACAATATACCTCGAGAAACGAGTCCATGGGTTCTGAGAAAAAGTGCGAGCCTTGCAGTCCGCTCTTCTGGGACGCGGATTTGGCCCGATCTCACCTTTCAACTTTTCAGGCCTCTTAATCCCGTTCTTGGGGAACTTTTCTATGGACACTGGCCGGACAAGGACGATCGGGGACGCACAACGCTTGTGGTTGAACAAGTCTCACACCACCCGCCCATCACCGCCTACGTGATCGAGAACAAGTCCAAGGGTCTCAACTTAACCGGACATAACGCGCAGAAGACATCGTTCTCCTCCAGCGCTATCATTGTCAAGCAGATCGGACATGCCATCCTTACAATCGATTCGGGAGAGGGAGAGAAAGAGGAAGTTCTGATCACTCTACCAAAGTTGAGGATCGATGGATTGTGGTACGGATCTCCGTACATTGAGCTTTGGGATAAGACGAACATCCAGAGCTCCAGTGGTTGGAGCTCAGTGGTGAGTCCCTACGTTTTCCTCATCTCGTTCCTGCCCTCACGTCACCCGTGCCCAACAGCTCGAGTATAAGGGAAAGGGATACTTCTCGGGAAAGATCCACACGATCAAAGCAACAGTCTCTCCACCCGGCTCTTCCTCAGTTAAGCACACGATCGAAGGGCAGTGGCACATTCAGACAAGGGACATGAAGACCGGTAAGGTCTTCACTGACGTTACTTTTCCAAAGGAGGAGGTAACTGTTGGCCCAACGGAGGAGATGGAGGAATTCGAGAGCAGGAAGCTGTGGGGGTTGGTCTCCCATGGTATTCGAGAAGGGGATTACGAGACTGCGTCTCGGGAGAAATCCAAGATTGAGGTAGAGACATCGTCCTATCGTTCTGTTGGGTGTGCTCACCTCGCATTGTAGAATGATCAGCGCCAGAGAAGGAGGGACGAGATTGCGGCGGGTACAACTTGGGAGCTGAAGCATTTTGTTAAGCTCGAGTCTGACCCAGTCTGTGCGTACTTCCTTTTGCCACCCTCTCTATCGTTTTTGAACGTTGCACCCGAACCGATCCGAACCCTTACAGATGAACGGCTCGTTGAGGATACCGATATTACTCCCCAGGAGGAAGACTGTTACGTTTACGGGAACAACCCTCCTGCGTGGCTTGCCTAGATGCATTCTCAACCAGGAGATTTGGGGCGACGGCGTGAAGTGCCGGATGGAGGTTACATTTGGTTTTCGCTTGATCGCGACGCGAACGATTCGAGGTTTTCTAGACTTGTGTTGGAGTGTACATTAATTCCCTCTTCCGCTTATTCTTGGGTCCCTCAGCGGAGGCGTCAGGATGAATATGAATCCTTAATTTTATGTATGCCGATCGTTGGGGGTACAGATTTGCTTTCATTAATTGAATTTCACCATTGCTGAATGTTTTGGTCAGCACGATATCTGGCAGTCTTGACCTCCACCATCGCTCGTGCCGTCCGGGATGGTTCTTGTAACAGGCCTACCCCTATCGGCTGCGAGTGGCTGGTACAATAGCCCGGATTTTAAAGGTGATGTTTGTGGACAGGAATGGGTCCGTGAAAGGACAGGTCGGCTCAAACGAGGTCACCCCCGGGGTGAATCATGGGACCAAGTCTGGTGCTCTCGGGGTGGTTCGCACTTACGAAGTTCTGCGGCTACCTGGACCGAGAGGAATGTACATATATGACCACCAGGCCCGTGTATGATGGCCGAATCGAGGTGGATCCACAAAAAATTGAGATCGAGATCGGTCCACGAATCAAACTCAAAGAGGAAAGGGGGATCGGAAGAAGTGCATCCATACCCGCAGCATCTCTCTCTCTCTCTCTCTCCATTACCCTCGCGACTGCAGTGTATCACCCGAGATCCGAGATGCGATCAAAAAGGGTGTTTGAGCCGACCGTCGAGAGGCGAACACATCTGTTGAATCTTGATCGACCTCAAACGCCGCGCCACGTCTCCTTTACCCAAAAAGGAAGGCGGTCACAGTGACGTGTCAGTTGTTAGTTTTATTTTTATTTTTGAATATTACACTTAGATATAAAACCCTCACCCCGACCTTCTGCGTTACACTCCGACATACACCTCTCTCTCTCTCTTTCTTCGTCATGATCCCTCGTTCTGCTCGTCGTCCGACGAGGAGGCAGAGTCGAACCCTCCTCGGCTCAATGTCTCTCGCCTTCTTCACCGTCTTTGCTCTCATCCTCTTGTGTCCCGTGGTGGTCAACGCCGCCGATGAGGACAAGAAATCTGAGTTTGGAACTGTCATTGGCATTGGTGAGTGAAGGTTCATGTGACTTTTTGTGTGATGTTCAGGGTGGCTTACGTGTCGTTCTAGATCTCGGTACAACGTATTCGTGCGTCGGGTGAGTTCAAGGGTCGTGATGTGTCATGTGAAACATGCAACTTACGAACGCAAACAGCATTCAACGAGGAGGACGAGTTGAGATCATCGCCAACGACCAAGGTCATCGTATTACTCCTTCATGGGTCGCCTTCTCCGACGATGAACGACTGTGAGTCGTTTGTCAGTCAGTCGTCGGGTTACATCTCTGATGGTTCGTCCATTTCCACAGTGTCGGTGATGCAGCCAAGAATGCCTTCCATTCCAATCCGGAGAACACTGTATTTGACGCGAAGCGTTTGATTGGTCGCAAAATGGACGATTCCGAAGTCAAACGTGACCAGAAGCATTGGCACGTATCCTGTCATCGGTCACACCCTCAATCAAAGTCTAATTCGCGTCATGCAGGCCATTCAAGGTTGTCGAGAAGAACGGAAAACCCGCCATTTCGGTCAAGCACCGTGGCGAGAAGAGGGAGTTCACTCCCGAGGAGATTTCCGCCATGGTATTGACCAAGATGAAGGAGACCGCTGAGGCTTACCTCGGCAAGAAGGTTACTCACGCCGTCGTCACCGTCCCCGCCTACTTCAACGACGCTCAGCGTCAGGCCACCAAAGATGCCGGTACTATTGCCGGTCTTCAGGTTCTCCGTATCATCAACGAGCCTACCGCTGCTGCCATCGCCTACGGTCTTGACAAGAAGGGCGGCGAATCGCAAATCATTGTCTACGATCTCGGTGGTGGAACTTTCGATGTCTCCCTTCTCTCTATCGATGACGGCGTCTTTGAGGTTTTAGCTACCGCTGGTGACACTCATCTTGGTGGTGAGGACTTCGACAACCGTGTCATCGACTATCTCGTCAAGCTCTACAAGAAGAAGACCAGCACCGACGTTTCCAAGAACCTCAGGGCTATGAGCAAGTTGAAGAGGGAGGTCGAGAAGGCTAAGAGGACTTTGTCTTCTCAGCAGTCCACCAGGATCGAGATTGAATCCTTCGAGGACGGCAACGACTTCTCCGAGACGTTGACCAGGGCCAAGTTTGAGGAGTTGAACATGGATCTGTTCAGGAAGACCATGAAGCCCGTCGAGCAGGTTCTCAAGGACGCTGGTCTTAAGAAGGAGGATATCGGTGAGGTGAGCCGCTTAGCAATCGGTTGTTGCAAACCTCCTTGACATGTCTTTTAGGTCGTCCTCGTTGGTGGTTCCACTCGTATTCCCAAGGTCCAGCAGCTCCTCAAGGAGTACTTCGGAAAGGAACCTTCCAAGGGTATTAACCCCGATGAGGCTGTCGCCTATGGTGCTGCCGTCCAGGGTGGTATCCTCACTGGTGACGAGAGCTTGGGTGATGTCGTCCTCGTCGATATCAACCCTCTCACTCTCGGTATCGAGACCACTGGAGGTGTCATGACCAAGCTCATCCCCCGTAACACCGTCATCCCCACCCGCAAGAGCCAGATCTTCTCCACCGCCGCCGATAACCAACCCACCGTTTTGATCCAGGTCTTCGAGGGTGAACGCTCCCTGACCAAGGACAACAACCTCCTCGGCAAGTTTGAGCTCACTGGTATTCCTCCCGCTCCGCGTGGTGTTCCTCAGATCGAGGTCGCGTTCGAGATCGACGCCAATGGCATCATGAAGGTCTCCGCCGCCGACAAGGGTACTGGTAGATCCGAGTCAATCACCATCACCAACGAGAGGGGACGTCTCACTCAAGAGGAGATTGATCGTATGGTTGCTGAGGCTGAGGAGTTCGCCGCCGAGGATGAAGCCCAGAAGAAGCGCATCGAAGCTCTCAACTCTCTCTCCTCTTATGTCTACAGCCTCAAGTCCCAACTCGGTGACTCTGAGGGCCTCGGTGGCAAGTTGGACGCCGATGACAAGAAGACGCTCTTGGACGCCATCAAGGAGATCATCGATTGGATCGACTCTGAAGGCCAATCTGCTTCCGCTGATGACCTCGAGGAGAAACTCCAAGAGATTCAGAGTGTCGCCAACCCCATTACGGCCAAGTTATATAGCGGTGGATCTTCATCCCCCACGCCCGACGATAGTGACGATGAGCCCATACATGATGAGCTGTAATTTAATATCATTTATCCCGTCTCAGCAAAGTAGCAACCCCTCCTTCCACAACGTTACTGTCTCATTGTTTTTACCCCCTCACGTCAGTACTAGAAGCAAGGTTTTTTTTACAACGGTATCTGCGCAAGGTCGAAATTTTAACATTGTGCAACATTCAATGTTGCGAAAATGATCAGCACCAGACGAGGTACTCAATATCACTCGCTCAGACCCTCTCATAGTGGGCCTTCCTAGCCTTAGAGGCGGTCGCGAACAGTCGCAGGCAGAACGCGGCACGAGATTTGGGGAGATTAAAATGCATGATTCTATCTAGGGGTGAGTGGCGCGAGTAGGCCAAAAGCAACAGCCAGGAGGGTCCGCTACATATCATACGTTCCTAAACTCGAACGCAGGGGTACCAGGCTCCGAACTTTCAATGATCATCTTGTTGTAACCCTGCGGCTCAGCCTCGGACTTAACCAGCGCCTCGTCAACAGCCAACACCTCAGCATCAACCAAACCCAGTGATTTCTTCAAGTACCCCAAGATCTCATTTAAGGCGTCCACCTCGGAGAACAACAACTGCCGCTCAAACGCAGCCTCCGCTCCAAACTGTTGCATTCGTTTCTATTGCGAACAAAACAATCAGCCCTCCAAATCAAAACGTCGAGGTGGGATCGCGGGATTTACCTTGAAGAGTTGAATGAACGGCATCGCCCTCTTATCTTTTAACAAACCCTTCTTTTGGAGGATTTCCCTGACCTTAGCGTCGTCCACCTTCTGTGTTTCACCATCGTACGCTCTTTTAACTGCCTCCACACACGCGTTCTGCCACTCGGGGAACCTACTGGCGATGTACACTCGAACCGCCTTAGGCTTCTTCGGGTCATACGAGGAGCTCTTCCCTCGACTCAGCTTCTTAATCAACATCAACTCGGCGTCACGGATCGTCTTGATAGTCCCACGCATGTAGCTTCCAGCCTCAACGGCAGCGGCGTCCACAGCCGATCCAGGGGTCGGCCACGACGCGAGCTGGATCGATCGCGGTTTGCCCAGAACCGTAGACCACAAGTGTTCCGTGAAATGAGGTGCGATGGGTGTGGCCAACAAGGCGGCGATTTCGATCCAGTATTTCACTAGATCCACGTGCATACCTCCCGCGTCCGCCGTGATTTCACGGTACCAATCCCGCGCCGACTGCAGTTCGAAGAAGCCATATTTGAGCGCATCCTTGTAAAACGTGCTGGGTATGAGGTGTATTAGTGGATTGATCTCCGTGTGTACGTGGAAAGGGACGTACGCCTCGTAGTGTTCCTTGGTGGTGTTAATCAAGTTCTTGATCTCTTCCTCGAAGACCAAATCGTGGTAGATCTTCGGTCCGCTCCTCAACTTGTCCTGCTCTTTGATCATTTCCTGTGTACGCACGAGCATGAGCCCAGTTTCCCATACGTCGTTCGCGTATGTGGACGGGTACAAACCTCGCACCACTGCACCAACGTATGTATCCTCAACACATTGGCGTTCGCATTCTTCTCCTCAAAGTTGGCATCTTCGATACCATCACCGGCATCGGCCAATACGACTCTCGTCACATCAGCACCAAACTTCTCAACGCTGTCCTTCATTGTCAATGAGTTGCCCGTGCTCTTGCTCATCTTCTTCCCGTTCAATATCAAATGGCCGTTCGTCCGAATACTCACCGGCCACTTGTCTTCTGGGAACAATGCGGCGTGGTTGTAGACGCAGAAGGTCAGATGGTTTGGTACCAGATCCTTCCCGGAAGAGCGGATATCGAAGGGGTAGAAATAGTCGAAGTCGGATTTCAGGTGGTCCAAGTGCTTCTTGGGGATGGTCGTATCGGCAGGGAAGGGTCCGCCACGGAAGATGTAATCCCAGACCTCATCAGTCATCTCTGACGGTTTGATTCCCATGTGGCCCGGCCTCTCTCCCTTAATATCCTCTATACAAAATAGTGAATACTTACGTCGAAGGACGAACGAGAAAGGCTTACGATGCAAATGATGTGCGACGGTGTAGTATACCATGTAGATAGTCGAGTCGGACAAACTCTCAACCAACCACTGTGGATCCCAAGGTAATCTTGAGCCCAAACCGAACGAACGAGCACAAGCCCATTTATTCAGCCAGTTCAAAACACCTTCGAACCCGTGCCTGGTCTCTTGAACGTATGTATTCATCTTCGCGACCAACCTATCAAGTAGAAGAAAGGCGGCGTTGAGAACCCTGTCGCTGGCATAAAATGGTTCCTTACTTCTCGGCCACAACCTTCCAACTTTCCTCACCATAATCTATGTACCACTGGTCAATCAGGGCAACGACGCACTCATCTCCACTCCTCGATACGACATGGCCCTCGGGCTCCGCATACGCGAAGGCAACTCCCTTTCCGATCATCTGCGCCCTGACCTTAGCCTTGGCTTCTTGAACGGGTTCGCCCTTGAAGTCTCCGACCAACATGGTGCCGCTATAGAAACCCTCCTTGTAAGCGATCTCCTTCGCCTCGGCCAACTGCTTCGTATCCTTTTGTGAGTTGATCTTGAATTGTTTCACCACAGCTGGGGCTGTCATTTCGCCGTATGTAGGCGTCGAGATGACAGGAACAGGAGTCAGGTCGGCTACCCATTCGGGCTTAACCTTGTAAAACTCGGGCTTCTTCACCAAGTCTGAAGTGGTGGCAAAATCATCGGGCGAATCGGATGGGACAGAGGTAACGACACCGGTACCCTAGAAGCCAGTTTGGTTCAATACGAGATCAGATCACATGAATCCCAATTCGGGTATATACCTTGGTAGCCAAGACATTGTCCATTGGCAACACGTATACCACGGGGTTGACTGCGAACGGAGCCTTGACCTGGGAACCGATGATTTGCGAACCCTCCAGTTCAAACAGCTGCTCGACTTGGTGCCGGGTGGAGGAGACACCCTGGAATGCCATGTTTCGGGCAGAACGGTATGTACAAAGGTATGCCTCGTCTGGGTTCTTGGACGGGAAGATTCCGTACTGCAGGGAGGGGCCGACAAAGCAATTGGTTTGACCATACCTAACTAAAATCAGTTTGAGTTGACGTATGACCCTGCACGATGACTCACATGGTCTCGGGCCGCAAAGTAGCGGCAACCAAGAAAACTTTTCTGCCTCCAACCTTTTCGTTGACTTGTCTTTCGATCTCCGGATTCGGCCATGAGACAACCTCCATCTTGATAGCCGTGTACTCTTGGGGTCCCAAAGCCTCTCCCTCCGAACGATCATGATCCATACATGGTTGGCCGTCTTTTGGGCTGTAGATGGTGTATCGTTCTCCGAACTTGACCTTGCCCATATCGTGAAGCTTGTTCATTTGCCATCGTACGAAGGAGTCATAATAAGGGTTGATGTCTGTGGTTAAGAACGATCGACGCCAATCAATACGCGTCCCCAGGGCTTTGTGGTCTTGCTATAGGCGAAAAACGGCTCTGGTTGGGTCACTGCTCAACCAGTTTGACTTGGAGGGGCTTACGATGGCGATTGGTGGAAAGTACTCCAACCAATGGTGCGGATCGGCGAACCTTTTGACCTCCGATCGGGGTACTCCGATGGATTCCATGATCTGGAACTGATAGGTGTGGCCGGTCGACTTGGCTTGCAGCTTGCCTTTGGTGGCCTTGCCTGTGGCGGCGCTTTTTGAGGTGGAGGAGGTTGTCGGTTCGCCTTCTTTCTTGTCGAAGCTTTCAAAGTTCTCTCCGAACATCTCCATTTCACGGACGATCTTGTCAGCAGCGGCCTATACTCGCAAGTACGCGACGCATACAATGAGTGACAAGGCGCGCAAGGGTTTAGGCAAGGGCGAACCTTGATTGGCATACCGGTACAATGGAATCCATGGGGGAACAACGCCCTCTTGCCCAACAGCCTCTGATAACCTGCACCAAACTCGATCTTGGAGATCGTGAACGCGTGTCCCAAGTGAAGAGAGCCATTCATATATGGGAATGGAAAGCTCCCGAACCACTTGGGGTATTTCTCCTTGACCTCTGCGGGAGAGAGTCCAGCCAGCTGATCTGGGGTGGGGGCGTCGACGTGGAAGGCCTTCTCAACTTCCCATTTCTCCTGGTATCGTTTCTCAAGGTCTATCAGGTAGTCACGTTTGCCCGTCTGCGGAAGGAGTGATTAGATGATGGTGAGAAGGAGACAAAGATAAGGATGCTCACCTGGGCCAATTCCATTGTCTGAGCTGTAGCGGAGGAGGCCATTTTTCTGATTCTAGAGAGACGGGGGATATAATTACAGGAGAGAGGTCTGGAGAGGAACGTGGCCTGAATGATTGCAGGCTGATATCGACGGTGGGCTGTAAATCAGACCCACGCGTTCGCCCTCTTATCCTTTTTCGACTCAGCCAATCGAGTCAATACCTGGCAGAGTCAAAGCAACAGGCGCCTGTGTCGAGACTACAAATCTTTACAAACGATAACAAACAACGATAACAAAAGATTTCTTACGTATGAACACTACAAAATTTAAAATACAACCGCAACTCCCTCGCTTCTCTCCTTCTCGTCCTCACCTTATATCCTACTTTCCAGTGTTGGTGTGTCCCCACTTGATGTCGCTACTAACTCTGGCTCTGCCTTAGCCTCCGTTTGGAAATTCTGTATTTTGTTCTGTGGGCGCGCCCCTCGGTGGTCCGATTGAAAAACCCTACAAGGTCGCCACAAAGCGAGATGCGAAAGCCTCATCGCCCCCCAATACACCCCCTTGCAAGTCTTGCTTCCTCTCCCGCATGGATTTTGAGCTCGCAGTAGCCACTTACCCTGGCTCAGACCTCTCTGTTTCCCAGCTTCTCGCCGCCCTTGATCGGAAGATGCCCGCCGAGATCGGTCGGCTCGAGTCCAACGCAAGATCCAGGGGTGTCCTCACTCACTTCCGTAAGCCCGAGGTATGAAACTACGCTCTATTCATTCCTCTCCACCGCTAGATGTAATATCCCTTGCAGATGAACACCCTCAAATCCCATGCGTTACAGTTTCTGAATGCAATCGACAACCTAACTAATTCCTTGCAACCAATGAACCTCCTTCCGCCTGAGATGGTATCTCGCATAGCGACACACCTTATCGACGAGATCGAATATTACCGTCCTCTTCTTGTAGCAACACACGTCTCTCGATATTGGCGTGAAACCATCCTCGGGTGTTCCTCACTTTGGACCTCGATCGATTCGCGTCACCCGAATTTGGCCATCATTTGCATGGAACGTTCGAACAACGCCAAGCTCACCGTCAGGCTCCGTCCAAACGTTACCCTGGACTTTGTTTCCAATTTGCAATTACACACGAGGAGGATCAAGGCGCTAGATATCAGGATGCCTCCGAGCGATTTCCAAAAACTCCTGCCACAGCTGGACCCACATTTGATACGGTTGGAGTCCATGACCCTGGACCTCAACTCGGTGTACCCATTACCGTGTTTTTCTTTCCCCCCTCTGCTTTCCCTTGATGTGTCGGGTTTGAAGGAGCTCAAGGTACAAAATATTTCGTTGATACCACCATTCTTCCACCCGACAAACCTTTCCAAACTGTCGATCACCTCCTCTGATGGATGGCTGTCCATTTTTCTCGACCTTATTGCCGCAAACCCCCATCTCGAGGAAATATTCATCACATCCCGTGCTTCCGACTTGAAGTATCCGACAAGGGATGTCGTTTCCCTTCCACACCTAAGGGTACTGGACGCTACACTTCCGTGGCATGCGATCAAGACACTCCTTCGTTGCGTGTCTCTTCCCCCAAGCGCAGCCCTTATCGTCACCACTACAATGGAAGAGTACGAGCAAAAGGAGTTCCTCCCAGCTCTACTCCCAGAGACACTGGACCCTCTCCAGAACCTTCTGAGGATCGAAACTCTCACATATCATTATTCCCAGGTCACGAATCACCAGTCTCTCTGCGGGTCCTCTCCTCCTAACGTGTCCCAAACTCAATCCCATCACTCACTGAACACAGGTTCGTTCACATTCCGCTGGGCCGCTTTTACAAGATTCGACCTGGTGTTTTCACCTCTCTCTCTTTCCTATGTCCGGCACCTTCAACTCAACCTTGATTGTGTGTACTCTTTCCGGAGCACTCAAGTTGAGCAGGTTGCTAGAACTGCTTGCCAGTACATTTCCATTGATGGTCAAGATTGGTACTTCGAGTGGCGGGGGGTATTCAGGTCGCTTAATCGACTGGAAAGGTTGACAGTCGTGCGACTCAAGGACCTGACTGAGCTTGTAGATCTCCTGACGAATCACATGGAACCACCTGGCTCTGCGCCGCAGTTGGATGTCTGTCCCTACCGAGGGCGAGACTTGGAACGGAGAAATAGCACCGTCTCGACCATCCGTTCTGCATTTCCTCCGCCACACCGGAAAAGTTGCCGAATGGATCCACCCTGTCCCTTGTTACACACTCTGGAGTTTATCGAATGTCACTGGCTATGCAGCCAATTCCCAGTTTTGCTCGACTTCGTGAGACACCGTGCCCCTCTCACCTCTCCGCAAGACTCGCCCATGCTATCTCCCGTCCCTTGCCCCGTCTCGACTCTAAATCCTCCTATACGCGTTCCTTCGATCCGTCGCATCCACATCCAAAGTAGCCGTCCATCCCTCCTGCCTCGTCCCCAAGACATCGAAGCATTGAGGGGATTGGTAGGTACCGTCATCGCAGAGGCGGGACCCCAAAAGGACCCCTCATCACAGGGTGTCAAGTCTCACTACCGGTTGGAGGTTGGTGGGTATGAGAGAAAACCACCGCTTTGTGCGGTGTGTGGAACTGACCTTGGAGTGAGTTAGAGACGACGGACGCCTTGCAGTGCCTTGACTCCATTCTTGGTGTTCGGCTGCCAAGAGTTTATATGACCCTGGTAGGAGCTTGTAGCATTGCGTGTATTACCATGTTGATTGAGTGCACATTGTATATTGATCGATGGGTTGCTGCTTCTCATCTAACGTTCTTTTCTCTTCTTTTTCTTTGTCTCGAATATACCATTAACCAATTGGGCGATGTCATAGCTGCTCTATGCGTGGTACACGTCGGAATCTTATTCGTGCGATGATTGACTTATCAAATATCCGGCACTGGGGGTGAAGATAATCACGCGGCCCGATACCTCAGATTGCATCGGGTCACGTTACCAGCCACGCTCTTGCGCGACAGTCACCACCATGTCCTTGAATGCTGCTCTCAACCTCTCCGTCCTTGAACTGCTCCAGGCATTGAACAAGAAACTCGGCCTGGAATGTACAGGGGCGCGAGAAGTTCGTCTCCCTCCTGGACAGGCTTCTGCCACTACTCTGGAAGCTGAGGCAAGTACGCCTTGGCCGGTCTGCTAATTCAACGAAAGTGGCGGTGAAATCTGACAGCCATCCCTTCAGATCGAATGTCTTGAGGCTAGAGTGCACGAAGTTCTGAAGCTTATCCCCTCGTTGCGGAACCTGTTACAGCCAGTCAACAGGCTGCCGTCGGAGATCCTTTCTCACGTCGCCCGATGCTTCCTACACGAGAAGACCATCGACACAAGGTCGATCATTCCGTTGACCCACGTATGCCGGTACTGGCGCGAGTCCATCATCTCGGCACCCGAAAATTGGGCATTGATATCCAGCGAACGGATTAACTTGACGGAGTTGAGCCTGGAGCGGTGCAAGGCGGCTCCTCTAAAAGTATATCTTAACATGGACCAGGTCGAGGCAAATCCTAGGTTCTCCGACCTCATAGGACCCTACATAAAAAACACCGAAACCCTGCACCTCAATCGTATTTCAAATATCGAAGGGCTCACACGAACACTCCCGAATTTATCGCAGTCAATGCCCAACCTCCGATCGCTCTCGCTCTCCGGACTTGCAGACTGGGACGGATCCATCAATCCCTTTGGACCATTCACCCCCACTCTAACACATCTCTCATTGATAAGGATCCCTCTCCACTCCTCATTCATGGATCTCAGGACTCTTACAGACCTGACGCTTCGCAATAACGCGTTCAATCTCCACTGTGACACCCTTTTGGACTTTTTGGAGGAGAATTGTTCGCTTAAACGCGCAACCTTGGAAATACGGTTTACACACCCTTCCTTCCGAATATCGCGGCGTCAACTTGCGATCGAAAACAGACTTCAAAGCCTATCAATATGTTCCATCAATGCGATGGACAATAAGGCATTGATCTCTCGAATAGCTCTTCAGAGAGGTGCACATCTGGAAATTACCCTTTATGCCCGGAACACAGAATCGGATGACGTTCTGTCTATCATTTCCACGACTCACCTTTCGAACCTGAAGTCACCCACTTTTATGGAGTATCACCCCGGTAGAGGGAGAGTTCGACTGTCCGGGCCAAATGGGAGCTTCTCATATTCTTGCCACTTAGGGTCACGGATTCCCTTCACCGAGTTCCCTCCGCCCGTCCTCACCAACATTCGAGAGTTTCGCTTCATACACCGCGCGTGGGGATTGGAGGAATCTTCTCTCAACCTCACGGTATTTCCTCCCTCGTCCTTCCCCGCCCTTGAAACGCTTGCCATAGAGCGCGGAATCGGTGTATCACGCCTCTTCTCTGCTTTGTTCTCGAATCCTTCTTCTTCTCCCTTATTAAAAACCCTCGCGTTCTTAGATTGCGACCTTGACGAAGGTTTCATGGGGGGATTGACGCGATTTTCTTCCAACCGCAGGAACACCACTTCGGCTTGGTTGCATCGTGTCGTCATCGCCAATTCGAAAGGAAACCTTCCTAGCGTCACCTCGATTAATGCTCTCGAAAATCATGTACCGGTCGTTGATGTTCGGATAGCCAAGCAGCTGCCGACGGATCTGACATGAAAGGGGTCTTGCAAACTGACAGATGCTCGCATAGCTCCCGGAAGTACTCCCTACCATACCCACACACGACCAGCCTTGTACACTAAGACTTGTAACGATCGATAACGCTTTTTCGTGAATTGATTTGGTCACGGGTTGGTGACTACTCCAAGCGATATCGTGCGAATCATCGCGACACTCCTGAAGTCGGCCGCAACCGTCATGATCATTCCCGATGTTGCTCTCGAACTCTCCATTGAACAGCTCATTGGCGCATTGAACAAGAAACTATTCACGGAATATACAAGAGTACAGTCGAAGTTGCCTCCTGTGTCCCGTAATTTGGTGGCCACGTTGACAATCGAAGTAGGGCCCAACGAACTGAAGGAAGATCATCGAATTTTGACGAGATAGCTTACAGATCGACGCTCTAGAGAAGCGAGCCAAAGACGTTTTGCACGAAGTGATTACCTTGAGGAACTCTCTGCGACCTGTAAATCGTCTCCCTCTCGAAGTCATCGCGCTGTGCGCCGCGTTCGTCTCCCGTAACGATCCCCGACCAATTATCCCCTTGACCCACGTCTGTCGATACTGGCGCAAAGCCATCGTTTTCAGTCCCAGGAATTGGGCATCGATAGGCAGCGGGTGGAAACGATTGGTCTCTTTGTGTCTTGAGCGCGCAGCAGCAGCTCCACTCACCATCAGCATTTCCATATCGGATATCAAGGGGGACGGAGACTTCCTTCAGGCATTGCTTCCTCACACTTCTAGGATCTCCAATCTATCCCTCACAGGCTATTCATCCATCGAGGGCGTGACAGACGATCTTCCAGGTTTCTTTGCCTCCCCGATTCCCAATCTCACCTCCGTGGAGCTTGAGCAGACGGAGAAACCCACCGAATGGTTCCCATCGAATGAAGCCCCCGCACCTCCACTCTTTCGGAATGTCTCGAAGCTCAGGTCACTGCATTTGGTTCGAACACCCCTTCATCCCACAGTGTTCAGCATCACGTCCCTCGTGGAGTTGAAGCTTGTCGGGTACGCCGACCCGTTCCACTTTGGGAAGTTTATCGAGTTTTTACACTCTAACCCGGGCCTCGAAGTCGTCATCCTGGATCTTCAGTTCATCGAAGACTCAGTATGGATAGCCCCCGAGAGAAAGACCTCCCTCCCTCAGCTTCGACACCTGACGTTCACCTGCGGCAGTGCAACCGATGCGAGAGGACTACTTTCATGCGTCTCTCTTCGCCGTGGCTCTCATATAACAATTCAAGGACCTCAATCAGACCCACGCACCGACTTTGCCTCATTTCTACCTTGTCCCCCCACATCTATACGAGAACTGTTGGACCCGGTGACTGTCATCAAGCTTTGGAGCTCTCCCGGGTTGTTTCACATATTCGGCGGCGGCGGACGGCTCGCCTTCCAAGGCTCCAAAAATACGTATGATGGTTTCAAGCTATTTGTCACGGGAGCCGTCCGCGAGTTTCACACAGATGTCTATCGCCTTGACCCTAGTGGCGACCACCTGTCTTGGCCGCTGAGACGACTACCGGCGTTGGAAGCTCTTGTCCTCTCGAAAACACGCTTCCCCCCCGGATCACTATCCGTATTGGCGGAGGAGCCGGTACTGTGTCCTTCCCTCAAAACAATAGCGTTCTTTGATTGCAAGGTGAACGAGGATGTGATAAGAGAGTTGGAAGAGGTACTAGCAAAGAGGAGAGATTCAACCGCCGCTCGGTTATATCGGGTTGTGATCGTAAATAACACGCGCGCCTTGCCAGACCTTCAATTGATTCATCAACTCCGAAAGTTTGTACCGCGTGTGGATGTAGGGGTTGGGGACGAGCTTCCGGATTTGTTGTAGTACATAAACGTTAAACCCTCGATGCATGGTATTCAACCTACAGAGACGCAGCGTTTGAGGGGGTTTCCGCGCTTTGCTGATCCGCACTTCCCCCTTCTATAGGGGTAGGTATGTTGCATCGGCCGTCGGTTTAAGCCTTCTTCGGGCACTGCGGGTCGTGAGTTTCCACTTCCTGTGAACGGGAGTTCGATGTCAAGTGCAAACGAAGGTGGGGGGAGCTCGCCCAACATGGATTGTACTCTGGATAAGATAGGTTCGTGAGGATCGAAAGCTGGATGAATGGGAACTGGGAATGTGACGATGTGATGTAGTACGTACTCCCGAGAGAACAACATGGGGTGGAAGAGGTGCAGCGTGGCACGAGAGGTAAAGTTCAATGGAGGATGGGGTCCCACGTCCACAAAATCGGAGATGAAACGGGGGCCCTTCTCCAGGTCTTACAAAGACTACTCGAGGGGCAATGATGTGTGATGGGAGAAGGTCGAATGGCCGGAATGAACCCAGGTGATTGAACATGTGTGCGTGTTTCATTTTACAACGATATGTATTCGTGGGTAGCGAATATATCTACAGCATTTTGTTGATCGTTCACATGTAGTTGTTTAACTGGCTGCAAGGCTGTTCGGTAACGTGAGTCAGAACACCATTCAATTCTCAGAAGAGAAACGGTTGCTCACCGCCGCAAACCAGCCATGTCGCCGTTAAAGTAGTTCTGGTCTCCGGGAACGGGACCAGAATCTGCGTACTGCCAGAAAGTGTGGTAACTCCATCCATCCGGCAAAAGGCCGACGGAACTAGAATACCGAGCAATCCACAGCGGGCTGTTGGAAGCGAACGCAGGGCTGTCATCAGTGCAATTCCTCCACCAATTGGTGGTGGTGTAGATCACTGGGTACCGGCCAACACGGGAGTGGTAAGTGTTCGAGAAATCGCGGATCCAATCGACCATCGAAGCAGCGCTCAGACCATAGCATGTGGCGCCATATGGGTTATCTGTTCGATAAAAGATGGGTGTTTAGTTGGTGGATCTAGGAAGTCGAAGACAAATGATCCGTACATTCTACATCGAGGGCGCCAGGGAGAGTGATGCCATCGCCACTCCAGCCTCCACCGTTGGAGGCAAACCAGTTGGCCTGAGCAACACCAGAGGATCGATCAGGAAGAGCAAAGTGATATCCACCGCGGATGAGACCGGCCTTGGTGGCGCCGGTGTACTGGGAGGAGAAGTAAGGATTCTTGTAGGCTGAAATGAAATGAAATGTCAGCACTCCGCACGACGAGCATGCCATCGTCTTACTGGTTCCCTCGGTCGCCTTGATGAAGGCGAAAGAAACACCATTAGCAACGACAGTATTCCAGTCGACGTTGCCCTGATGGGATGAGATGTCAATGCCCTTTGGTTGAGTCCTGATTTCGAAGTGCCCAGGGGCCTCGACAGCGACGCAGAAGGCAGCGATGGGGAGGAGTGCAGGTGCGAAAACTTTGAGGTTGAACAACATAGCTACCACGTATCACCACCCCCAGTTCCCTCCCATTTTATATGAAAACGAGGCGCTGGGAGCGTTTTGTATGGGAAGAGCAAAGTACCCAGCAAGAAGGTCTTTAAGTTGTCGATCTGGTGGATATATCGCGTACTCACATTCACGCGACATGGGCGGGAAGGCGAAGAAGGCCGCCCTCAAGCTCCGTCACATGCATCACACACGCACCCATCCCACGAGCACGAAGAGTACACACCCCAAGTTTGAATTTGAGTCTTGGTTCATATTTTCGGTCATCTCGTCTACTTTTCGTCCAAGTTCACATCCTGTGCCTTTCCAGCCTCATCGACGAGCTTCCTACGGCGTTGCCAGGACCCACCCGACAGACTTGGAAAAGCGTCCACTTGCGTTTGGCTACAAGCAAAGTTGGAGAAATTTACAGTCTGGTTGAGTTGTTGGAACCTGGACTCCTGGAGTCGGTCGGAAGACGAACGACGGTAAATTCCCACACTTTCAACGCTCCGAGCCGTTCCACATCGACATCCCCGTTTCAACGTTCAAATATTCACCGGTCGCTCATTTGATCCAACCACGCGAAGACCACAACCTCGATCGACATGCTTGATCAAGTGCGGTGCGAATAGGGGACCATTTGGCTGACATGATCTTTGTCGGACCTGCCAGTTGTCGGATGTCCTTTTGGCATTTAGGTGAATCACTCACACCATACGGAGTTCTCCGGTGTTCGGAGCTACACTCACCATGGTAGGTCCTGTGGAGGTGGGGCTGAGTAAGGCCAGACAAATGGAAATAACTAATGAGGTAAGATGGGATAGACTCCAACGCAATAAGATCAGCAACCACCCCTACTATCCACGCGTCCCCTGTATCTGGGCTTCTTAGACCTTCTGTGTCAGCCACGTTTTTTAATCTAACCTGGCCTTGAATTTCATCGTCGGAAAGCGGTATCCGTGATGCTCATGTCTGGTCAATAATTTCCGCGCTGTCACCCATGAACACAGAGTGAGTGGTACGTATTTAATCCCAGTTTTTTCACGTAATCACCTACAGGTACCTTCTCTGGCAGGTCACACAACCTCTGCCTTTCAGGCCTCATTATTTGTCCACGGCAGACACGCATTGCAGCCACACCACCAACGAACTTGGGGATGATTGTTAAGTGGAATATTGCCCAAGAATTCTCGGAGCGCTGGCCAGGACCATACACAGTGTAACACGCGGCAACTCGCCCCCCAGTGAACATCAGACCTGTGGGCGATTCGAGTTGGCGGGTTCTATCCGACTTTCCCGCTGTCCCGGGGCCGGAGGGCCTAGGCTACCCAGCCATTAACACCATATGTGCGGGAGAACCTGTATCACCCTGCAATTATCACCAGCGTTCTGAGTTTCTGAATTTTGGCCATCAAAACACTTCTCACGTAAAGCATATCGCACTTTAATGTGCTCTCGCAAGCCCGCAGACTGACAGGGCGGTCAGTTGATCTGGGGACCCTGGACAACTGAGAGTGACGGCACCACTCCACGCACCAACAACTGACTATTTGAAACTGCCCTGCCGCACTCCCGCGGAGCATCAATCGCACCCCAGATACATTCCGGCGTTCGGGCCACATGAAGCCGCCTGATTTATGTGGCATTGACTCCTCCAACCAACGTCCGAGAGTTTCTCCTCAGACAACAAACGCAAGGGCGAATATAGTTCAGATGCAATCCCCTTGTAACAGGTTCCTAGTTTCCCATCAGCTGCCGGACCCTCGCCCTCGAGACACTTAGCGCGGTCGACTCTTCGTTTTGTTTTCAAATCCTCGCTCAAAACCTTCGCACTCATGAACTAAGGTCTCATTGAAGACTTGTAGAGGAACTAAGCGCATTCGCACCCAGCGCAAGAACACGACCAAGGAGCTAGGGAAACCTGGGGAAACACGTAACACCTAGAGCTCCCGACGGAACTGATGCGAAGAAAGGATTCAAAACCAGGCAGACACTTTCTCATATTCTCTATGTACTTCAACCACGTACTCATAGACTCCTTTCTGTACTGACAACATCACCGTTGGCCACGATTGATGTAAAAACAAGAATCGGATCTCCCGAAGGCTGAGGAATGCAATCCGAATCTCCTTTGTCGCCGCCTCTCGAGTCCGTTTCCTTGTCCACGTGAAGATATAGGCGATTACTTACCTCTCTTTCGGTTCCTTACAGCGTGGTTCGTTGGATCACCATGGCTGGGGATGCGTCCGACAGCGCATGGTTTTGGATCACGTTACCGATCACATTGTTGTGTGGCATCCACCATCATGTCGTTGGAAGCCGCTCGCAGCCTCTCCATCCCAGAGCTCCTCCGTGTGTTGAACGAGAAACTCGAGGGAGGAGGAGGGTCACTCGCGATCGGGTCAAGTGACGTCTGTAACGGAGGTTCGAGGATCACCGGGACATCGGATATCGAAGGGAACGTGACCGAGGATAGACGGGATGCAAGTGACGTGCGGCTGCCGATCCGCTGAATCAGTGGGACTGCCAGTGGCGCGTCACTCTCGGGGTGCTGGTAGGCTTGTCGCGGGTCGTTGGCTGGTCAATCGCTTCCCCCACCTGCTGCCTGGGTATCGCGTGTCCGAATAGCCTCGTTCAGGCGGGCGTTTTCTTGCTGGAGGGAGTTTATCGTCTTCAAAGAGACAGTCTCCTGGTACCGGCGTGCTGTTGCGATGTTATAATTGCAGCTGTGGATGGCGCAAGAACCAGAGGACCGGCAATCGTGCATCGTGTCGAAGCTGTGGAAAGAGGTTCATGTAGACAGTTACGTCCCAATGGCCAGAGCGTCGATTAGTGCATATTCACGACACCTAACTTCGTCATACTACGTGGCCAAATATGAACACGGTAGGATTCCGCATGTCAAACACGGTGAGATTTCTAGTCTCAGTACAGACTCAATGTTGCTGCCTTGAGTCAATTGCTGGAACCGAGATCACAAGGTTCTATATTCATGCTTTTCCGCGTTACTTATGCTCGCTAATGGCTCAACAGTGATCACCGCTGACCCCGAAAACGACGATGTTAAGAGGGGTTTGGCAGAAGTATACGAAATACTCGGAGAGACGAGGAAGGCGCTGAATCTTGTAAGTCAAGGTGTGTGGCGACTAAATCCTCTCTCTAAGGCGATTTTTCTTATCCTATCGAAGTGATCGATGCACGTGGAAGGCAAGGCGCAAGACACGGCAAGCAGGGTACGGTGATCAGCCAGAGATCATTGTTGTCGTTCGCGGGAACTTGGAAGAGCCTGCAGACGGTGGCTGCGATGGAAAGGTCGGAAAGCGTTCAGACTTTCATTAAGATCTCCAGGTTTGGCCAGGGAAGGTTCACTCCATCAGTTTCAATCTAGCTCGGTTTCTTTTGCTGGGAGTATTCAATCAGTGGAACACAACAGACGTATGCACGCACGACATGCTTGCGTTCGGAAACAACTGACGAACACATTTCAGCCTGACCCCTCGCACACCTCGACACGAGTGTGACCCGTCACAGAGTTCGCAACAACGTCAGCAGTGTATCTGCAAACCGCTCTGAAGTTCAACGTCGACGGCGCGAGAGGGAACAACATGAGCGTGAGCTTTCACAACAACGATCAACGGGTAGGTGCATTGATGTATGTTTCTACGTGTACGGAAACTTACTGCTGCTGGGCCACGACGCATGCTATTGTTCACCACTTCATCAACGCGGAACCTCGATACCGACCCCAGGCCCGCACGTACGCCATGAGTCTTGCCCGTCGCATGACAGCCGTGTCGCAAATAAGCCCAGAAGCGTAACCTTGGGTGGGTTGATCAGGTTTGTCCTCACTGTGGTGCTCTACACTGGCTCTTGGAACGGTCAATGGGTGGCGGGGGTGGTGATGTTCTTCCGCTCTTCACAACATGCTGCAACCGTGGGGACATCGAGCTACCACCCATGCATCCCCACCGGAGCAACTCGCCTACCTCTTCACGAAAACAACACCGCAAGCTAATAAATTCCATCAAAACATTTGTCGATGCAATGCAGCTCCTGGGTTCACATCACTTAGGGTTGAGGTGGACAGTGGTACGAAGGTGGGAGAGGACCCCCGACATTTCGGATCCACAAGCTCTATCACCAGTTCAGTTCCCTCCTTCCATATCAGAGACTGTCTGCATGTGTGCAACTATGCATATGCAACCCACACAATGCCCTTGAACATCGGACGTAACACTTGACCCAATCACCATGGAGTGTTTACAGATCTTCATTCTCACACACCACTGGCACCACTGGGCTTGCGTTTTCAGGGACGCTCTGGAGGTGTTCAAGGAATGTGAATGCGAAAATGTGTCAATTCAACTCACAGCAAACTAGAACCATGATTGACCCCACTGGAACCATCCAACAGCTAATGAAGTTACAGTTGTAATCCCTGGTGACAGGACCACTCATTCAGTCACTACTGGGATATCATTGAGGGTCATGGGAGCTTTGAGGTTTCACATTGATATATTGCATCAGTGATGTTCCATACTCAGACTGACTTCCCTCACAGCGTCAATGTCAACCCCCAAGGGGAAGTGAAAGGTGGGAATAAGTTTTGAAGAAACAAAAGCTCATTTGAATTACCCAGGAGAGATCTGTACCTTAAGAAGGTGAATAGGGTGGGAGAGGAAACAGGCTGGCAGGGAAATCAGCTAGATGCTACCTATTTAGTGCACTGAAAACCTACTCCACAGTGGCATCAGTGTTTTCCTTTTCAGATTGGTCTTCTGTGGAACCCTTAGTTGGTTCTCTGTGTCCATCAGTGTATGAAACAGGGCCTTTGTAGTGTGCCCTTACACTGTAGTCACCATTAGCTGATAGGTAACATTCCAAAGGTGAGAAAGAGCAATGTACCTGGAGAAATACCAAAGCCTTTTTCACTGGAAGGTAACAATGAGTATATCA
>MU117997.1:0-187367 GCA_014904855.1 Thelephora ganbajun
AAACTACGGGATCGGCGGTCAATATACCGCTCAATGCGATCCGCGGAACTCGGGAATACTCACGAAGCGATGCCGGTACGCCAGGGTTCAGTGAAGGAACACCAGCTTCATGCAACTTACAACTGTCGTCCAAGCGTTCGACAACGTCGTACTCTGTGCTGACAACGGAGAGGGATCTTGGGGCATTACCGATGAAACGGTGGAAGAGGAGTAGAGTTCATGATCGTCAAGATAAGATGCCCAAGCCTTCATGGTAAACCCGAGGAGGAAAGTGGAGGTGAGGAGGATGGAGATGAGACTGAGCTCTGGATGCTCAGATGGAGAGCAACGAGTTAGGGGTGTGCTTGAGGTGAACGAACTGTGAGGCATGTGAGGCCTTATATAAGGTCCGGGAGGACGCTAGTCGCCGAGACCTGCCCAGCTGACCCGACCTTGCTTGTCATCCCGACTGCACCCACCCTTCTTTCTCAGAAAGCGGATCTTGGGATCCAGAGTGAGCTTTGAAACGACACGGTATAGGCCAAATCTTATTTGTTCTTCTCTCATTGGAGCCTACCGTAATCTCAGCACGCTAAGCGGGACGCATAACGTCGGGTAAAGACAATAGAGGATCGAGTGAGAGTAAAACCTTGTAACTCCGAGAACAATTGCGAGTGCACAGGTCTAGGATATGTACGCGTGTATTCGGGTCTCTCTTTTGTTGTCTCCGCCCGGTCACCTTGCGAACCTTGTCGCTGACGATGGGATGATCTCTCACTTGAAAAATTTCCTGATTCAATGAGCACAGGCCGTATAGCACCCACCGTTCTCCGAGACTCTCCCTGTCTCCACTCAGCTCTTTGACAAGATAACACTCGCCGCGTGTGTTCCGTCTCTCACTACTTACCATCTGCACCAAAATCCAAGGACCGCGGAAAAGAAAATGCCGATCGACCGGTCACAATCCGATGATATTTCGGAAAGTTTAGTGGAATTCCAAGCTAGAATATTTCCTTTCGAGTCCGGCCAGTCACACGCCTATTCATCGCGCCGGAAATAGGACACGGGATAGAGAGGAGGTGAACCAAGTAACTCATTTGAGTTCTGGAAGATGAGCGCTGTGATGGATAGGGGAGGACTTTGCAGGAGGGATCCTGCGAGTCCTATTATTGCGACTCCGGGTATAATAATCCCAATTATGAGAACCTGTCAAGCGTGTAAGACCGAATATAATACTCCATTTACAGATTTACTCGCCACACGAGGAGAAAGAGGTCGCATGCGAGTGCGACGCATTCGACTTGAACGCCCTATGCCCAACTTACGTCATATCCGTGGCTTTCGCAAATAAAGCGTCCTTGGGTCGACCTGGGATCTTGGCCAAGGTTGTTAGACAATGCGAATGGGTCTCCAAACATGTCTTAATGTAGTGCGCGTCTAGTTCATGAACTAGGGAAGTGAAGAAAGGAGTTCACGGTCACGGTCACGACCCCTCAGTATCTGCAAGCTAATTGGCGCAACCGTCTCACCCACGACGACCACGCCTGTACAAACTTGGTCCCATTTTGACTCAACGCCGCAATCTCCTGGTAGGCGTGGCACTGGGACATTGACTGGCTGTCCGCCTCCCGCCCTACCGCTCGAATTTGTCCCGGAACTAGCTCCGATCCGAGGGGGTCTTGTGTTCCAGTACGCGTGCGCATCCTGATAATAAAGCCCTCCAGAAGGGCTTCGAAAGAACTCACTAGAACAGAATCGGTTTGGACGATCACATAAATCGTCCCTTTTATCGTCCATGGGACCTCCTCTATCGCTCTCCCTCTGACCACGTTCAGGATCTCTTCCCCTCGGTCTACCGTCCACGATGAACATCCGAGTCTTCGAACATTGTGTGGATCCAAGAGTTCAGGAATCTGCGACCAACATCTCGAGAAGGACAAATGGTCCGCCAAATCTTCCACGGATATCCTTTACCCAATCGTCGTCTCCGATTGTGGTGCCTCCACGCGAGCAGTCACAACCGTCTGGCGTAACCTACACGGTCATGGAATGTATCAAACTGTTGTTCCTGTGATTCCCTCGACAAGTTCTCCTTCGGCTCAGACTTATCCATATCGTCTGAAATGTGCGGATTCACATGAAGTGCGTACGCTTTGGTCATTTTTCCGATACGGAGATGTGTTATTCATCCTCGTTTTCGTGAAACACCTCACAGGTCCGGGCCATCTCTAATTACCGCCGACCTACCCATTGCACTTCCCGCACATGGCAGACCCACGTTTCGCTTTATTTCGAGGATCAACAGCCACAAATAGTGGTCACTATGATCTACCCCCATTTTGTAATCCATGCAATCCGCCACGTGTACTTCATGCCTCTTTCTGCTTTTCTTCCGTTTCCTGTTTCTGAGTATGCACGTCCCGTACCGTTGTATCGCGTCCTCACGTTATCACACTATCACCCCGTTGTACCAGATGTATCAAATCAATGCTATCCATATCACTTCCAGTTCACCCAGGTTCTCGATCTCGTTCTTCCAAAACCCAATCGCAACAATGCATCCGCGAACGTCATCGACCGCGCTCGCTTGCGAGACACGTAAATTACGCTTATGTCCCCGTCAAAAACTTTGGACCCCATAATCTCCCACTCCAAACCTTCACACTTTCTCCGTGCTGTTGTGGAGCGGGGCTGCCTGGTTCGGGAGAGAAGCGAACCGTGAGAGCACGGTTTGGTGGGAATTTGAAGAATACGTGATCTGGGAAAAGTCGCCCTCGTCTGCGGGTTTCGTGTGAGAGGTCCTGGGTGTGAACTCTTTGAATACGATGGTCACGATGGATTTGTATCGATGTCATGATATCATATTGCCGGGGCGTCAGCTCGTCGTACGCATCACACGCATTTACTTACGCTTGCTTCGTATAGAACGTAGATCCCAGGCGAGCGTGAGGCACAGGCTACGTATTCGCAACACCTCAAGTCAGTACGTACATCCGACCTATCACATCCACCAGTCTGAAGGGATCAAGCTTCAGATTTCAAAGGCGACATTTGATCAACCACGTATCCAGCGAAGTGAGCTGGAATCGCAGCAGATTCCCTCGAACTGGTCATTCCTTCAAATGAGCGGTCCGAACCTTGATACCAAAACATTTCTTTCACACGCCCATATCATGACGGGGGTGCGCTTTGATCACTGAAGGTGGAGCACTGAGGCGTCCAGGGGCATTGTATCGTGGCAGATCCCAGAATGATCCTAGCTGGGCGAGAGTAAAGAATGGAGACCCTTGGGTTTCCAGGCACAGGTCTGAATGCACGTACACGCACACCCAAAAGCGCCGCGAGTGTATCGCCGGGTCGGAACATTCCCGAACGGCTAACACAAACGGCCATGATCGTAGTAAACGAGATCCAATACCATGTCAAAAACCTTCATCACCATCGACTCAATCTTCGAATCCATGGTCTCCAGATATTGAGTCCTGGGATCAGGGAAGCATCAACACGGTCTCGGATACCCGGGTATTCCGTAATTTGTTCTCAAGCTCAAAGCTCGAGAACCAGAACAGTGATTTTGAGGTACTGTCGCATACAGAAAACCAGATCACCAATGGGATCTCGGGGTTGGAAACCTGGGAGTCGACCAATCCCCAAAGGGAATGAGTTTAAACGGCGGCCGTAAGAGTTGACAGCGCTCTCAGGATGTAAGATATCCTTGCTTTGGTACTAGCTACCGTCTCGCCCGAGTCTCACCTGCGCGTTTTGAACCGCTCGAACCGTTCCGGTGTTCGTAACCCAAAAAATCTCCGGAATCCATAGATTCAGAGTCGGGAAGTTTCAAAGACCCACAAAATCATAAGGACGTAATCCAAAACCAGCCTTAGATACTTCTCGGACTGATCAAATCCAGGATTATGGGACAAAGTACTTGAACGTAAGATCGACTCGAGAAACTCGAAGCGGTGCGGTCAATCGGATTGAACCCACATAGGCAACGACATTTAAGATCTAGGATATATATGATGAGGGTGACTATAAAAACTAAGAGGACTAACTACGTTCATACAAAATCCAACGGATTGCACAAAGAGAAGAAAAAGTATATCGAGAGATGAAAGAGACGAGAGGGGTAAAAGAGGCACTTAACAAAGTATACTGGAACAAAGAGAGGATGAAAATAGGCGTGAAATGGGGCATGATTGAAAACGGGGATTTGATTAGATTTGCTCGAGAAAATTGACGATCTGGAGAAGCAATGAGGGGGTTTACTGATGGGATAGACATTAGCGCATATCGAGAGGATAAGTCGAATGCGTTGAGTGGCATTCACTGGTTGCCACGTAGCTTCGAGACTGAATAGTGATAGGTGTGAGGTTAGTGGGAACCACGGCGATGGGGGAGATGGGTAGTGTGCGTGCTACGAAACGGACAGTAGAGAGCATGATCAGATGGCGTGACGACGAAGGAGGTACTTCGGGAATGGTCGTTGTGAATGAGGGGGATCGGCTGAACAGGGTTAGACATAGCGTACACGCGGGTAGAGATAGGCAATTCGCAGATCGATCAAACAACAAGGTCAGTCAAAAGACAAGATATAACAGGCGGCCGAGATGGTTGCAAAGCGGGTTTCTGTTGGCCGAAAGGGGGTGGGGTATGGTTGGATGATGGATTATTGAGAGAGTGTCATCTCGACAGGAATGAAAGGTTTGGTCGAGAAAGGAACGGCAGACGCCGAATACACGGATTCTTCGGTGCTAATTCGAGTGATGGGAGGCGGCGTCGCGGAACAACTTTCCACCCCTAAAGAACCAGGGGTGTGCGCGCAAAGATAGGCAGCGGTCCGAACGGATAGACGGAGGTGAAATTTCGCCCCAATCCTAAGCAAGAAGCCTTGAAAGAGACCGATTTTGTTTTCACCGAATTAACTTCCCGTAATCCAACACGCTTTCCTTCCTAACATCCCCTTGCTCCTTCTTGGGGAATGCGCTCCAGAACCTGAGCGTCTCGTCCCCTGCACCGGTGACGATCGTCTCACCATCAGGGCTCATCGCCAGATATAGCACTCGATGTGTATGCCCGCTCAACGAGGCAACCATGTCCAGCGTCGGGTACTTCCATATACATATCTGGTTCTGGGCCGTCGTCGAAGAGAACCCGTGCGTCGAGACGAGTTCGTGCGAAGTCAAGGACCACGTCAGGTTGCAAACCTAGACCCAATAAGAACCCCAAACCTTAAACGCGAAAACGGTAAGTAGATCCTTGCTTACCTGACTCCCAGTGTCCAATTCACTAAGCAACGTGCCTTGCGGCGTATTTGTGTTCCAAAATCTGATGTGCTTATCCTGTGTACCTCCCCCCGTCGCCAGAATCCCTGGAACGTGGGGGTCCCAAGCGAGAGCCTTGACGGCTGCCGTATGTTGGGTAAATCGATGCAGCGGCATCTCACCAGGATCATCCCCCACTGTAACCCCAGCGCTCACGCTAGAACTTGTTGGCCCTGTTCTCGAATATCCCAACGCCCCACTCCCAGTTCCGTACGGCGAACTCCCCCTCCCCCGAGCAGATCCTCGAAGATCCCATATGAACACCTTGTTGTCGTTCCCTCCGCTGGCCAGCAGCGACGAATTTGCACCATCGTCATTTGACCACCTTAACCCGCAAACTTCTTGTCGATGCGCTGCGCACTTCTTGAATGGTCTGGTATCCTTTTCCCGAATATCTCGGTGATAGATCATCCGATCCCGAGAACCCGAGCTCAGGACGGACCGGTTCCACGAGATGGCGCCGATCCGTTGATTATGGGCCTGATTGTATGTTCGCAGAGGTTCAAGGGTACTCGCGTCGTAAATGTGGAGGCGACCGGATAGTGTGCCAACTGCCAGTGTCGATCCCTGAAGTTGGAATCGTGGATCAGAAATCGCGTGGAGGGGCACCCACAGATGACTCAGCTCACCTTTTGGGCCCAGGCCACCGAACTTATTGTGTCACTGCTGTTCGATAAATCGCACAGTTTGGACACAGCTGCCGTATGGGCTGCCCACAAATACACAGCAGACCCGAGACCCACACCGAGTACATTAGTACTTGACCAATCGACAAGGTTCAGGTAGAAATCATCCGCGAGCTCCGGTGCGTCTAACACTCGATACGGAGTTTTGCAAACGCTACGCAGTTTCCGTCTTGGGCTTTCTAACAGCTGTCGACTCTCTGCTCGTACGGGACTCATCGAGTAGGCGTCATCTCCTGTATTGTCTAACCGCCGGGAGGGTGTGTTGGAGTTCGACCGGGAAGGAGAAGCATAGGAAAGCAGGCGTTTTCGGGTCGGAGTAGTGGGGGGTGCGGAGGAAGTGGAAGCTCGGACTGGAGATGGGGCCCGATGGACCGGAGTGGTAACCTCGGAGTGTAATACGGATGTGAAAATGGAATTAGCTTGTTCTGCAGCCAGTTCGAAGTTAGTTTAGCTGTCGATCGAAAGCCGGAACTGGCTGGACGGAGATCAAGGAAGGAGGGACGTACCTTTGAGCGCGTCGGACTCTGTGGGAATCAGTCTGCTCTTCGACGGGGTGGATGGGCCACCCTCGTCTTTAAGGTGGTAGGATGTGCGCATGTCGCCGGAATCACGGTTCGGAACGAAACGATCTCCGTACTCCTTGTCCCGCTCTCTCATGCTATTCCGTCGGGGTCTGGGAGATTCAGGAGTCGTTTCAGAGGTGGTAGAGAGAGTGCTGTCGAGTGAAGGAGTGGAGGCGTTGGATACGCCGAAGATGGCATGGATTTTAGGACGGTTCCTTCGGTGGCCGTCTGCATCCTCGATATCTTGTTGGGCAGCGCGGAGACGCTTTCCGAACGGAGAGTTCTTGAGACCGGACATAGAGAGGGTGGATGGCGATGGGGAGGGTCAGAGAACAGGTAGCATATGTGGTGGCTGTGATCAGCCAAGAGAAGACACGGGATCAAACTACGCGTCGCGTCGTCTTCGTTGAGGTCGTGTCACCACTCGACTGGTCGTAAGAAAGACAGGGAATGTTCCCTGCAGCTTTCTTGTCCTCTTCTCTCTCTCCCGCACGACGCGTAAAATCGACCAAAAATTCAGAATATTTGTGGTGAGAGTTTTTGGTTCGGTTTTCAACATACACGTGCGCACGGACCATTCGCCCTGCCCTAAACTCACGGCCATAAAAGACAGCGCCGGTCAATTTTTGTTTCTTCAGATTATACTCAGCTAGGTACGGCCACCATAAGGTTTCTTCTGCGGTCGACATCCACGCTGATTGCTTTCCAGGATCTATTTTATAGTTTCTAACTTGAGTCTCGCATGTTTAACCATGCCGCATTCTTCACATCCAGTCGATGACATCCACATCCCCTCGTTTGACAGAGAACATGGCGGTGCCTTCGTGCGCCGTCTCGAGGACGTTTGGTTATGTATCTTCAAGAGGTGCTTTTTAAGTCCTCTTGGATGCTAGCCAGCGAGCGGGACGTCTGTCTGATGGATGCCTACTTTTTCTTACTTGCACTCTAATAAACATGATTTCCGTCTACTCTTCTATTGTGTGATCAAAAATTTTCACTGCACTCCGAGCGCCTCATCCAAAACCTCAATGAGTTGATCAACCTCCTCGACCGTATTGTAATGCACCAACGAAATGCGGACTAAAGCGTCGTCCACGTCCACTTTGGGTTTGAGCGTGTCCACTAAGGTGTATGCATAGAAGTGACCATGGCGGATACCCATCTGCCGAACCCTCATGAGATACAAGCAAGATATGGAACGAAGGGAAATTAGCCCACAGTGCCTTTAGCATCAAAGATCTTCACGACATCCTTCCCGCTGATCGCATTCCCAGTTTCACCCTTCACAATGACGAAACTGATCGTGGGCACACGTCTCTTACTCGTCGCCTCTTCCCCAACGACCCTAACACCTCTCTTCGCAAGTTTCTCCGAGGTCAAATGTCCCAGTAATCTCCTCACAAGCGTATGCTCATGCTTCGCAATCGCCGCAAACGTAGCCTTCAGCCTGTTGTGCGTCTCTGGGTCAGAGTAGATCGAGCCAGGGTCTTTCAGCGACGTTGAAGAAGTTGGACCAGAGATCGGAGAGATGGAGAGGAGATATTCGAGGACACCAGTGGCACCGTAGGCGAGCTCATAGCCTAGACCACCAGGCATAAGTTTGTAGGATGTCTTGTCAACCGATGGCGAAAGGAAGTGGTGCATGAGCGAGGTCAGGTTGGGGAGCTTAGAGAGGCGGGTATAGAGGGCAGCAATGTGTGGGCCATATACCTTGCGGACGCCGCTGAACTTTTTAATGATTCACAAGAAGAGGTGTCAACGTACCTTGTAGAAGGTGAACACAGCGTAGTCGACATCCCAGTCTTGCACGTCAATTTTTCGATGAGGGGCATACGCAACACAGTCAATAGAGACCTCGAGCTTCTTGGCGCCTTTCTCAGCAGCTTTCGCGCGAATCTATTTTTCGTCGTCAGTCATTTCCACTGAATACTGTGTCAATGTACAGCTCACGTACTTTCTTGACGACAGACTTGACGTCTACCACCGATCCGAGGATATTCGAACAAGCAGTGATCGCGACGATTCGCGTGTTCTGAGTGATCAGCGGTAAAAGGGTCTCGACGTCGTGGGCTACTGCGTATGGATTGTTCGACCCCTTCGCCGGGGTGACGTGCCAATAGCTTAGATCCAATCCGTTGCGCACGGCGAGCCTCTTCCATGGCCCAGCATTTGCTATGAGGATTATTCATTAAAATGAGGACGCCATAGTAGACGATCCATACTTTCGTGTTCACTCATCACGATGATTTCATCCTCGTCGCCCAAATCTCCGTCTATCGCTCTCGCGAGGTTCTCCATCAACAGCGTCGAGCTCGACCCAAGCGCGATTTCATCCGCGCTGCTGGCATTGAATAAAATCCGGGCGGTTTCCCTGCCTAGATCCACACGATCCGTGGATATTTTAGATACGGAATAGTCCGCACCGACTTGGACGTTTGTATTCGATAAATAATCGACGATCCGGTCAATCACCGGTTTAGAGCATTGTGAACCCCCTGCGTTATCAGCATAGATGTAGGGAGCCTGAGTAGAGAGTGAAGGGAAGAGTGAATGAACTTTCGCGATATCGAGGGGTCCTTCGGAAGACATGACACTATTCCCAGGGCTCCGACTCGGATCGGTGATATATGGTTGACTCTAGGAAGTAATACGACGAAAAGCTTCAGCGGCTGACTGGCGGCAAGGCAAAGGGTAGCCGACTCACCAGAGTAGACCTTCGAAGTCAGCGATGTGAGTCCGAAACCTGCCGATCGGGTGGGGGGCGGTGGGGCGGTGGACCTAACGGCCGTACATTGCGGACCGTATGCCATGATCATGCGCAAGAAACAATAACCTAGGACTGATGTCGAGTGGTGAGATGATGCTTCCGTGGCGCCTACGTAAATCCGCGTCAGCCGCGCTCTTGACTCGTCGGAAACCCGGATATGAAGATGCAATTACATTGGGAACCATCAGACAAGTACCAGCATCTGTCTCAGTTCACCGCCAGACCTAACAAACTGTAAGAACCCAAGTCGAAGGACCTGTTCGAGGATCACGAGTTCGAGGATCTGGGGATCTTCACAGGGGGGCGGTGATAGCGACGATGTTGAATCAATATGAACAGTAGGCGAGGATAAGTAAGAGCCTTCACAGCCATAAAAAATTCCAAATTGCTTAAAGAACGATCATGCGCATGGTGATGGCCATCGATATCGATGGATGATGGAGTTGTAGAGGTGGAAAGGCGAGAGGATGCTCCAGGATGCGGTGCGGGGACGAGACGCGTGTCGCCCGACAAGCGCTCGCGTGGGAAGCGGTGCAGTTGTGATGATGCATCATTTTTTTTCACCGTCACCATTCTTTCACCCGAACAACAACGGAACCCACGAGGCGTCGGTGTGTACACCCTCTTCCACGGTCATATGAACTCTGGAGATTAGCTGGGACTGGACCAGGGGACTTCTATCGGCGCTGATGAGTTCTGGATGCTTTTGGACGCCGTGTGCCACTTCCTCGTGCATGGTTCGTTGCCCGACACGTATCGCGTTTCCAATTCCTGAGACCGGGTGGCCAGCGCCGGTGTCAACAATTAAGAAGGTTCTCTCAGGCGTTGATAACACATACTGGTACAACTCGCCTCGGGGATTCCGCAAGGCGTACACGTTCACGTCTTCGAACTGAATTGGTTTCGTGAACTCTGGAGGTATCTTTCACTATCCTTACGCAAGTTGTGCCCACGCGAAGAGGTAAGTTACTTCACCAGACCGAACCCGATGCCATTCTGATTTTTCTTGGACTCGATAGAACCAGCGGCTGATCAGAATCTCCGATGGAAGCGGTATGCCGTCAAGGACGAACCATGCTGGAACGGTTGACGTTTATCTAACTGCTGGTTTGCACCGAAACTGATTGGACCATCAACGCTCTGGGCCTTTGTCTTAGGAGAGGCCCCCGAACTTCTCCCTGAACCATCTCGCCATCGGGGCCGTACACGCGTGATCTGTTGAAGTTCAATTTGTCGGACGCGTCTTGGTCTCGACATCTGGTTCTAGATGGCAGGGAGGTTTTGCGTTCTGCCTCCAGATATTGCGGCGACGAATTACGCCGTGCGCTCTCGCACGTCGAGCGAATGACAGGGCTCCGACTCGGTCATTGAAAACCCGATATGAGCTGCGTAGGCGCTTAAACTGTTGGCTCACATAAGAACAGGCCCAATCAGCAGCAGACTTCGGAGTTGAACAGCGGAATGAAAAAACCGTGCTTTGTGCCCAAGGGTTTATGGTTCAAGGCATGTTAAGAGCACATACATGTGAGATTAAAGGTTTCACTAGCGGGGCCCCATGGGCGTTCCGCAACCGCAAACCGCAGCACCCGATCCTGGTAGAGTAACTCCCAACCTGTCTCTCCAGACGCTGGGCGTTTCTTCCACTTGCTTCCCCGCTGCCTCTCCGAGCGTTTATCGTCTCACCACCAGACTGGATCTTTCTGATCTATGATACCTAACCTTATGGAAAGAAGCTCGAGGGTTCGACAATACTCTGGTCACTATATTAAAGCCACAATGCTCCGACGATGCGAATCGGAAGCGTGGTCGTGAGCAAGGGCCGGCGTCTTCGTACTTCGCTCCACGGGCCGGAATACCCGGTGCCTCACTCCGTCTGGAAATGACCCCTATACTCTTTGGACTGTATGCAGCATAGTATGCTCTAGCCCGGCTGCATTGAAAGCCGAAGAACCCCCTATCCGCGCTTTCCAGACTGTAAGCCGTACCGGAAGTTCAGTGTGAGGGCTTTTGGCCAATGGGACCTGCCGAACCTCGAGGAAGTTGCCGTAGGCGCTTCCTTATACAACGCACTCCGGAGCTCATTCTCGCCTAGCTTCTTAATATCCCGTAGTACCCGGCGTTTAGCCGTATCTCTATTGCTTGGCACGGGGTCCAATCATTCAGTCGATGTGCCGTAGCTTCGAGACTCGGAATGTCCTCTGTTGAATGTCCTCCGTTTGGTGTAGGAAGCAGCGCGGATTCAAGGGTTCTGGCGAACTTTCCTGGCTACTTTGGGTGCTGCTATCTAGCCACAAGACTCCATTTTTGTGGGACTTTGAAGTTTTCCCTTTTGCGGTTACTTGGGTTGATTTCTATTGGCTCAATACTCATGGTCCGTACTTCTCTCAATTCATCCCATGCCCAGACTTACATCAGAACACCGAAAATCGTCAGTGCACCTGGTCCCTGCAGATATGTGGACCGCTAAACGCGACCGCCATCGTACATCTTCTTAATCTCCTAAACGGTGTTGCCATGGATGGGATTACGATCACGGGAGCAACTCTTTGACGGAACCGTGTTCCATCCTATCCCCACTTGGTGGGTTTTCAGATAGAATTCCCATGACCCACCTCCCTCGATCTCCTCTCGACCTTTGCGAGGAAGGGGTTGGGGGAGGTGTGCTGGGCGATATACTAGATGTCTGGTCCATCTTGCCCAACACCTTTTCAGAACTCCCACCACCAAGACGTGAGGCCGAGGTGTCGAGTTGGAGCATGAATCGAGGTCCGATCTACGGAATTCAGATGCCGTGAAATGATAAATTGACCGAAGATCCCAGTCAAGAAAAGCGCAACGCTCGGTTCTATCTCAAGTGCTATGTGTTCATTTGGTTCTCAATCACGATATCGATCCCAGCTTTTCCTTGTGAGTTTCATCAACTTCATTCGTGGGAATATCAACAACACTCCAAAGTCGTCGAAGCCCGTTACGACTAGAATCATCTCGCAAAGAATTGAGCTCGCTATATATGGCTTGGGCAGAAAGCTAGTTTTCTCCGCTACCTTTGGATAATCGCCGACAGATCGGAACGCCTTGACTAGTGGCAACTTCAGCTCCACGATCGTAAACAAGCGTTCGCGGTGAATGGGATTGGTGTCGTGATTAAAACCACCGGAAACGAGTGGGTTGCTGGGGGACGGATTTTCTGACACACCTGCGCCTTTTTTTTTTTTCGTCCTCACGGTCCGGTTCACTTCCAATTTGTTTGCCACCGGTCTAGCGTCCGTTTCTTGTTTTCGGCGAGGGGGAACAAACTTTACAGTGTTCTACCCGCCATTTCCATCAATCAAGCATCGGATACATGATCACTAATGGACGCCGTTCCGTCTCAGCCGATATCCGACGCTGCTGACTCAGTGCATGTCCATCTAGATCTAGGATACGCCATGATCATTGATGTGTGGCGAGGCACGCATATCTGATCTCGCAAGAAATATCTTTCGAGGGTATTCCAAAGTAATGTTAGTTACGCTGTGATTGGTAGTGAGGACATTGGGCTCAACAGAGGAACTAAAGGGTGAATGATGTGTGTCAGGGGGAGCACGCCCCCACCGACATGGCGAACGCGTTTGGATTCCTATACAAAAGGGAGAAGGTAATGAATGGAATCCAATAGCCACCTGCCCTCCCCGGGCGAACCAGCCTCAAGTTTGGCGCCGGCCTATGTCAAAAAGGGAGGAGCCCAAATTCATGTACGGTAAGCTCCAGTCTGCGAACGAGAGTCAGCGGGTGGAGTCGACGGAACACTCGATTCACTGTTCCGAGCGCTACGGACGAGCTCGCGTCTTTGATGGGTTCCGGTCATTTAATTAGACCCCGGAAGGTGTAGAGGGTGTCTACCATGGGCCCAGCCCATGCCAGCGTACATAAGTACTGGTGTAAAGGAATTAGTGCCGATCTGATCATTTCGATCCAACGGAACAGTGGGAATTGGCGTCGGGAGGATTATTGATTATCCCCCGTTTGACAGAGCTTCTTTTGGAGGCAGTGTTCATGTCCCTTTGTTCTGCATCTGGACTGGGAAATGGAGAAGTGAGGGGGGTGTGCGTTGTATTGGAGACGAGTAGGGTTCAGCATCGTATGGAGAAGGGGGAATGCCCACTCACATGGAGGGTGAGTACGGTGTCTGGCCCGGACGTAAAGAGGTGGTGACAAATGTTTCCATGGGAAGGAACGTATTTGCGAGCGACGGTGGGATACTCTGTCTCTAAACGACAGTTTCCCGCTCACACAAAGGCTACAGTCGTGCGATCCTAAGCGATTGAGTCCGGGACGCTGACTTGACAATAGCGCTCGCTGATATCAAATAGGCTTGACCATAAACGAAAGGATCTCTCCCTTATCTGTTAAGCGGGGGGTACGGATTCTCAGCCGGTCAGACCACGGTGTGTTTTTTCCCTGTGCGTCTCGCAGGGGATCTGATTTCCGACTGAACTCGATCGTGGAGGAGGTTGATAGCTGTCAACTTGAGACATGGTGGTGGTGGGATTCGGATTGGATACTGACCCCGAATATTGAATAGCGAGACGACGAAGGGGTCGAGCTGAGAAAAAAAACATGATCAGAGGTTCGACTCAGAGTTGTAGGCTCCTCGCCCGCTACATCTACGTGATGATTTGCACCGATGGGAATGAAGAGATGATTATAGTTTTTTTTTCATGCGAGGCCGTAAAGATGTTTCAAATGTCGAGTGGCCCAGAGGCTGTGCTTAGGATGGTGAAACGGGATCAAAAAAACAAGACGACTTTACATACAGTGGGAAATGATTCACCTGCTGTGCGAACCTCTGGCGATCATCAGTTCGTCATCGACCTCGTTGGTCATTTCTTCGCTGGTGATTTCAACGGGCGAACAGCTTCCAGTTTTTTGAACTGAAAGGTTCTCGGACAGGAACTATGATGGAACACACACACATGGCGTTTCACCTCTTACGCCGTACAGCGGTACAAACCAGTACTTGGGGAAGCTCTCGCATTTTCCCAAACTTTTGGGACGGGGCAATTTACTCCCGCTTGCGAAAGACGACTCTAACCCACCGTTGCTTCCCATGCTAGATACGGAGTACCCAAGAAGAGAAGGGGACCCCTCCCCGAGACCGGACCTGCGCGACTCCCCCAGTTGACTTCTCGGAACTATCACGAATCTGGAGAGGGGAAGATCTGTGACGGGCTTTCCAACTTAACCGCAACTCTGTTCGTGGGCGAACCCACACGATGCCTCGGGGGCAATAGCAATCGAAGGTGGGCCGGATCCAGTAACCGACCACAGCATGAGAGGCAAATCGAGATCATGTGCAAAGATCCGTAAAGGGCCGCCCTAAGATTCACACCTATATAAAACCCCGGCTGTCCCACTGACAAGATACCAACCCATCCCCCGTGTCAGCTGAATAGCATCGACGCCACAAGATATGCCCCGCTCGACGACTACGCACCGTCTGCACCTCTGTCCGACTTGTCAAAAGTCGTTCTCTACCAGTGGTCATTTGCAGCGACACACCCGTGTCCACACTGGCGAGAAGAAACACAAGTGCCCATTCCCTGGTTGCCAAACAAGGTGCTCTCGTCAGGATAACCTGCAGCAACAGTGAGTCTCGCCGCCCTCATCACCCCGCGTCCATTGCAATCGCTATTTGCTTACTCTTGGGTGCTTAGCTATCGAATTCATCTCTCTCCGGGTTCCCGCCGTTCCGGCAACTCGCTCTTGAGTCAAAGTCGTATCTCCACGCAATCGCGGAAAACAGTGACATCCTCATCCTCCGCCCCAGCTGTACCGCAGCCTACTCCCCCCCTTATCGAGGTCCCGTTCACTATCATCGATGGACCCCCAGTGATCCAGATCCCTCCTGCCACCCCTTCTGACCAATCTCTATCCCCTCCCAACACACCGCCGCCCCTGGTGCCTGCCGACCCGCAAATCGCACTGCAACACCTCCAGCGCCAACATAACAACGGGAATCTGCCAGCTAACACCGACGCCAATGCCAATGTCCAAAATTGGCAACCCGCCGATTCAGGTATCCCTGTGCGACCCCTCTCGTCCTCGTCCCTCTCCTCTTTAGACTCCCCAAGCGAGCTCATCAATACGCCCGCGAATTTCCCGAGCGAACTGAGCGGGTTCTCAAATCAGATCTGTATCGCGACTGATGATCAACTGGCCCAGCCAGGTTGCGTCCACGACTCGTGGTTATTGGGGGACGGTTCTTTCGGGGTGTTCACCGATGGTTTCCCAAAGGAAGTGACCACACTATCCCCAACGTCTACAGCTAGCTTTGTCAACTTCCCTCATCGATTCCCTGATGTCTACGAAACTCCCTGCACCGTGTCATCCAATTTCTACCCCGCGCCTTTGCCTACATCGGCTCACTTCCTCCCCCAACAACAACAGGAACCTGAGACCCCAGCTCAGCTCTATATGAGGACTTTCAAATCGCATGTATCCTCATCATACGATAGCTTCGCCGGATACCCCGACTGTTACGTCAATCAGATACATACACGTTCCAATTCCTTACCCAACCTGCCTTTCCCCGGAATGAACGCAACCTGGAACCAAGTCAGGAGTGACTTCGCCTCTACAAATTGGTCGTCCGCGAATCAACAACGATCATGGGCTTAGTTGTTTCCCCCCCTCGACCCCCTCTCCTTCCTTCGTTCCTTCCTCCCCTTGTGCTTTAATACGCACAGGTTGTTTTGCGTTTGCTTTCCCCTTGCTCCACATAAATTATTGTATCGTAAATGGTTCTCCGTCTCAAACTGTGAATAATGGAACATGTAGCATGCTTAAGACATAGGTCAAAGTACACTGTAATTCGATAGTTGTATTTATGGATCCAAGTACAGGAACTACGGTCGCGAACATGGTCTCTGCGTGAAAGATGGCAACGAGAGCGAAATCGTCGCGGGTTCCGGTTATCATTTATTAAAATGGCGTGGGTCCTTAACGTCAACTTGATGGTGGCGGTAAAGGCTTACCTTAGTGCTCCCGAAGATTCAGTTGGCCCGGTACTCAGCACCAAAATAGCCGGCCCATCTGTTGTCTGTAACGAATTCTGGCGAGTGATCTCGCCCCGATCAGCGAGCGTCCGAATAGAAAAATAAAAAGGACAACTTTGACCACTGCGATCTCGACGGGAAAAACCCGCGCTTTGTTTGACGCTGTCATTCCGCCTCGTGCGTGTTTGAGCATGACACGACGCATTCACACGGTGGGTATACTGAGAGGTACCGGCTCGTTCCGCCGGGGGTGAGGGAAAAAAACGACGTACAATGGTCAAAATCTGTGCCTGGTCCCTCTTCGGGGGCGCGCAGATGGGTATTCTAAGGTATCGGAGATATCTCCCATTCGTTACGCCCTACGGCCTCGGGTTCGCCTATCCCCTCCCTCGGAGTTAGTTCGCAGGAAATCGATTCAGGGGACCTTAGCTGAACTAGACCGTCATTGAAATACCATCGCCGTTCACTTTAGAAATCAATGACCCAGAACTTACGCATAGCTCGCGTATGGACTTCATCTCACATACCCAAATCGAGCGGTAGGCATATGAACATGAAATACAGATAACCCGAATTGCGTCTTGACCAATTACAAGATATGAGGTAACGATAAGTCGACTGTGCTATATCAGATCAGTGTTAAGTACACTGGACGCTCAGCAGATACGCACCGCTCAGCCCCAAGGGGAAACCTCGTAACTTGGCGGAGACGGCGGATCCTACGCTTGAGCCGTTGCCACTTGGTCGACAGACCTTCTAGACAGTGTAAACTCGTGGTGTGTCACATCTTCGTCATCATCGCCCTCTTCCTGATTAATCATCTGGCCAGACCGGTCCGCAATCACGGCGTTCTTTCCCGAAGTACGTTTGAGCTGTTCAATCTCAACCCCCACGAGTACCTGGCAGAAGAAGTCCAGGTCGATATCGTTCTGTAAATCGCCGTGGAGTCATTTGAGATAAGCTATCCATATATTCCACGGCGAGATGTACCTCATCCTTAGCCCATGTGTACCGTGAGGACTGTCGCATTTTGGGGCGAAAGGTGAGGTTACCGAATGGCTGTTCCGCTTCCTCGCCTGCTGCCACGAACCTGACATCAATCAGGACTTCAACGTACATGGAACAGGTGGACACAAAAGCAAATAGGCTTACCCAAGATAGATGTATGCCTCGACCACGACTCCGGGAATTGTATACCACGGAGGGTCTGGGCCGGTTGAAATGGCAATGAAAACAGGTAAATCAAAAGAATACTGTGGAGTGGGGCTCGATAGGTTTATAAGAGCGGGCCAGGCGAGACCATACTGTCGGCAACGGTTCGTGTTCATTCCGCTGAATCATGCGTTAGAGTTATCAGAGCTACCTACCTGGTATGGACGGCATTTGCGTTTTCAATCCCTCCACGTTAACTTACGCTGCTCCGAAGGGCCGTGCACACTCACAGTGGCAGAGGAATCGTCAGAACCTGCTCAAGTGCTAAAACGGTGTAAGGATCGGAACCGAAGCGATGTGGTGTTTCAAAATATGCACTAGATAAACTGCTCTCATAAGCTTGCAAATATTCCATCAACGAGCCAACGGTACCTAGTGGAGTTGAATGAGTACTCTGAGCTCCAGGGAGGCGACATCCAGAAGTAACTCGAAGCTATCCCTCTTGATTCCAAAAGTGCGATCCAGTCGCTCAGGCTCCTCAGTATCTCTAAGGGTGCGTTGGACCCATTCCCAGGAATTGCTAGACATTCATTGTGCGCAGATAGAACGCGGATGTTAAAAGCCGCATCGGGATTCTTGGTCCTACACAGAAGACGGAGAATCGGATCGGTTTTCAAAAGAGAATACATTGGGTGTATATTCGGGGCGAATTGCGTTCGTCCCCGGATGGCACGGGCCCTATTGGTATTACATATCTGTCCAAAGTCACGTGTGTTTTTAGGTCCCCTCGTCCATCCGCATGCTGTCGTGACGGTCACAGCGAATGGGATGAGCTCGACCTTGATTCCTGACCGCGCAACCGGTGTATCACCTCTGCTAGGAAGGAGAGGCATCCTTTCATCCACATTGGGGGAACTGGCAGAGATGGAGCCGTCCGGAACAGATGTAGTAATTCCGTGTCTTAGGGGATTCCGGGGATATCCGCATGCAGTGCAAGCTTCTCGTTCCACCGTTGAACAGATTTGAGACACCCGGTCAGAATTGCCGCGCAAGCTTAAGGGAATAACGTTAGGTGACGGTAAATGCGATGCAGAAGCGTTGGGTTTAGGATTTAACACATCGGCCGGACTTGGTGATTGGGGCCCGCTCGCGAATCGTGCGGAGATAAACGTATCGGAAGGGGCATTTCTTGAATCTGCTTGCTCCTCCTCTGTCGGGTGCTGTGACATTTACGATCATGATCAAAAAACCATGGCACTGAAAAGCGAACATTGATGCCTATCGCAATGTCCAAACGAGGGGACACAAACCTTCATAGTGGATCTAAATTTCACCTGCGGCCAAGGAGAATCAGCACCGGCTCGCAATAGAGTATCGTGCTTTGAATTATACCTCTCAAATGATGCTTCAACGCCACGGTAGAACTGTTTGATGTTGAAAATCGACCAAGAGAAGAATGGTGACCATCTCACCCTTGGATCAGGCCCAACGCGATGGCATTTCCTACCATAACAGTCCTCTCACCCTCTTGGTCTTTGAAGCCTTCTGGCCCTGACTTCAGAATCGGGGGTACGCGTAACCACATCAACCTCGAGAATATACGGGAGTTGCAGAACACTTCGGACCAAGCGGTCCGGCCAGTCCAATAGCGGTCGTATCTACGATCACCAATAAGTAGATGACAAAACACGTCGGAAGCCAGAAATATGGATGTGGCTGCGAGTGTCAGAGAAGGCTCACTTAAACGCTCCAGCATCATCCGTAGGCTCGTGGGGAAAACCAGCCATTGAGTCACGTCCTCCGGGATACGTGTCGGGGTTAAACCCCACCTTCGACGATGGGCAACCTCAACTCACCCGGTCGAAGCCCGACATGAAATCACGAAGCCGATTACAACTCCCTACGACCACCGTACGGGGATTCAGCGAAACCGTAAGCCGGCACGGTGGCAGCAGGGATGCACCAGGGCAATTACCAACACGTTGGGTATAGAGGGGTCGCATTCTGTCCTGAGCAACAGGTACATGACAGCTAGTGAAGATGTCAAAGGTGAGTGACGCCGAAACACGAGACCGCGGACCGCTTCTTCCATCATGCATCATCTGTCACGACGCAGGACGACTTTTGCAACTCGACAATACCACGGTGTATCTTCCCAGCGACCGAGAAGCGAACGACGTTTGACTTAGGGTGTTGAAGACCTCCTGGTCCATCATCCGCGATTCGCGGCCATGCAAAGGTAGGAGAATATGGTTTCCAGTCCACGACCGTTTGCTCGACAGCTGGGACGAGGGAATTCGTTGAGTGGTTTACGCATACGAGGGAACCTGCAATGGGCGGCTCAAAGTGCCCACACCACGTCAGTTCTCTGACGCTGGCGGGAAGATCATGGGACACCCGGGTTTTATAACCGCGATTGACATCTCTCCGCTCTTAAGTATGGATAGCGGACACCGCCGCTAGTGCGAACGTCTCTCTTCCTCCCACCTCGACCTTATGCCCCTCGCCAAACCACGAGAGATTCCCTCCCAAGAGATTATTCTCGCTGTCTCAGAACTCGATGTTCTCGGTGAGAACGGCCGAGCAGTGACCTTTGGCAGTCTATTTGAACAACAGAAAACACTAGCTGTCTTCATTCGTGCGCGTCATCCAACAGTAGTATAAGCCCTCCCTTACCCGTTCTCTTCACAGGTCATTTTTGGTGTGCAGTCGGTGCTTTTCTTTACATCTTGCTGTTTGACCGGTCTCACCGACATCTGATAGACATGTCAGGTGAGTTTATGTCCAGACCACGTTTTGGCTTTTCCTCATGAGCTGGCAACCGCAGTCTTACATGATGCAACTCGCATCGATCCCCAGAAAGGAGCTAGGCGACGCCAACGTACAACTGATCGTAATAGGGTGCGGAAGTTGGGATGTCATACCATCCTACAAAGGTGACAGTTGATTGGTGCTGCCAGAGTGTTTGAATTAACTTGGCGCGTTTATCCCCATTAAGAGATAACAGGATTCAATGGCGAAGTTTATGCTGACCCCTCAAGGTCCATCTTCCGCACTCTTGAGTTGAAATCTGGGTTCCAAGGTCTCACGTTGACCCCTTTGGGCCAAAAGAAAAAGAGTTACATTACCCGAGTTACCAACAACACGCCGTGGTACTCGATCCGGGGCCTCATTGTGGGTCATTGATTTTGGGTTATGACGAGGAATGACCACTCATGGGCACGTAGCGAGCGTTCATAAAAAATCCGCGGTTCGTAGGGAAAATCGGGAACATGACCCAGCTTGGTGGGGACTTCGTCTTTGGCCCTGGTGCGTTGCATACGGAATGTTACTTCAGCCTCATGGGGACTCACAAACATACCAGGCCCAATATGTACTTTCGCGTCAAGGATGCAGCACGCGGAAGATCGTGAGTACCTTGTAAACGATGGTCTGGAACCCTCTCTAACCCTCTGGTATAAAGATGTTGAGGTTTCGGAACTGACTCAACACTTGGGGATCTCAGCACGCCCGCCCTCACTCTCCCAAATGCTAGCAATCCTCCCTGTCAGCGAGCAAAGCCGGAGGAACTGTTCCGAATTACTGCCCGACGAACTTGTCGTCGTACCTTCACAACTAGAAGATCCCGGATATACACGTTCGCGCTGACCACTGCATAGTAAGTACCCTCCCCCCTGTGCGGTTGCTATTTGTGACCGCGTTGGACTAAGCAGTGACATGGAAGACCTAAGGATTCTAATTTTTGTTGATGGATGTACGTAACACTATCTCTCATCGGTCTCCCTGCTACAGGGCAAATGAGGTCGATATTGATCTGATTGATCAATGTGCAGTGCGAGAACAGCTATGATGGACCTAAAACACTGGTTCATCTATTGACCACAGACTCGGCGGAGTACGTCGAGTTGTACAATCTATGTAATAGTATCAAGTGTTCATCGCTCGCTGGTATGAATCTACGTCGCAACTGTATATTCGAAGATGCGCGCATTCCACTCTAAACCATCGAGCAGCTGTTTCGGCCTTCGCCGTTGCCCTCTGTTCCCTCCCTGTTTCCCTGCGAGTACGCCCTCTCAGCTGATCTGCAGAGTGTTATATGCAGCCAATTTCTGCTGAGCGTCTTGGTCAGAGCATCTGGGATGCTTCTGCTAGCCGCTATCTCACGGGTGCGTCCAACTGCGCTGGGAAAATCCAGGAAGCGCTGAAATGGATCCTCATATCCTGTGGCGAATGGGGGTGACAGCTGTGGGTACTGTGGTGTTGTTGTATGACCACGTCATAACATTGCCGGATGAGTATCGGTTTGTCTGGAAGGCGAAACCTTCTTTCGCCAAGTACGCTTTTCTTCTCAATCGGTACGTCGTACCCTCGGTGATGCTCCTCGTACTCTCTGGTACGTCTCAAACGCGAAAATCGGTGGTTAACCCGAGCACTTACGAAGGATTCGACCTTCCGGTGAATAGCAACCTGCGGTTTCGGACCCGCGCTCTCAAATCTTCAGTGAGTTCCCGTTGGCGCCCCAAGGTATCAGAACTTTTACGACAGTTCCAGGTGTCAATGTATCATATTTACGGCAGGGGTGGCGGCTATTGTCTCGATAGGCATCGCAAACGCTCTTGTACTGCTCCGAGTCCTGGTGCTATGGCAGGATGACAGAGTATGTCCGACTTAAATCCCTGTGAATTCTTGGAACTTGACTTATCCAATTTTTTCCAAGAAAATTACCCGGTTTCTCTGGGGGGTATACCTCCTGAGTTTTCTCGTAACGAGTTCTATGATGCTCCTGACTTGTGTCAAGGCTCTTCGTAAGTCCATAAACATCCCCCTCTTTTTGCAGAAGCTCGCTGACAACGATTGCCAGCTGGCATTTTCTGGTTCCCGGTCACGGGGATGTGCGTTCTGGCCGTGAGGGTGCCGTCTCTCGCAGCCACTTGGGGCGCTTCAGTATGTGTGGTTTTACAAAAAAAAAAAAAAAACGGCTTGCGAGCTGACCAACGTGGTGCCTGACAGCTTTTCTTTGAAGTGACGGTCATCTATTTCGTTGGTTATCACGTCCTCTCGACTCCTCGATCAGCTGGAATGCCATTAACGAGGTCACTGAGGCAAAACGGTCTCGCGTTCTTCCTGACCGTATTCGCCCTTAGACTTGGGAACATGTTCGCAGCGATCTATGCTCGTCCGAGTCTAGTATTCCTCACCGTATTGTGAGTCCTGTGCCACTCCCTCGACCATTCTCAGACCGGTCCCGCCGATACCCCTGTATCCTTTAGTTGTATCTGGTCATCTGTGACGATAAACCTCAATCGCTCCCTGCTTCGCCTTCGCAGAGCAGATGTAAAGCATTACCTACTCACCGGAAACTCTGCCATGCATCATGCGGCTTCGCCTTTCGGCCTGTACAGAGCTTCGGTCAGTCCAGATTTCGATCAGGACGTATTGGATGAATTCGACGATATCAAGGCAAAGGCAGCCGATGAACTGAGACTACAGTCGTTTGAGATTTTGTCCCGGAGACCGAGAGAGATCACCATCCGCTTAGGTAACACAGGTAAGTAACCTTCGCCGACAAATTTGCAGGAATGAATCACTAACTTTACCGTATAGCATCCGCTCCTCAGCAATGGCGGAGCACACAAGGCTGGTATATATAGTACTTGGCTTCTCCCCCAACACCCCGTTTTTTTTTCTTTCCTTTTCCGTTCGCCATGGATACTCTATAGTATATAAACTTCGGACGTGCGCAGGGAGACCGCATTGAATTGGTCTTGGCCAGGGGTTGAGATGTAGTTATACCACTCGCTTGTATGTGTGCACCTTCGTAAGTGTACCTGCCTTATTTACTCAGATATTCTGCTCTTAATGGTATGGGGTATATACAAGCGACCCCGTTAGAGAGTCTATTACAGCGCTCTACACGACGACTGAGGATTAGGCCATCTCTTCCTCCATGATACTCGACGACGTTGTGGTCGCGTTCAACCTCCTCTCGTAACCCCTCCTAATCTCGTGCAAGGTGAAAGAAATACCCGCGAGGATCAACAATAACAGCAGATCCCCAAAGTCCAAGGCTGCCGTTTGGAAGATCCTCTGCATGAGGGGGAGGTAGATCAAGCTCAGTTGTACGACGAACGAGACCGAAACTGTTGAGATGAGCATTTTGTTCTGGTTGATCGCGCAACCGAGACCACGGTTCTGAACGGCAGAAACGAGATCGAGGAAGACAAAACATGTGAACGTCTGAAGCAGGGGAGTGAGCGACTTCTGCGAGAAGGCGGAATGCCCACCCGGTGGTGAACCACTCACCATGGTCTGTTCTCGACGCGATATCTTGTCATCTGACAACGCGTAGATGTAGACAAATAGCGTTTCTACCACGATGATCGACGCCGAGAACACCACACGGTAAAGTAACCGCTTGTTGATGATCGGGGCATCCTTGCGTCGCGGGGGTCTTCGCATTACAGTCAGGTCCACGGGGTCGACTCCAAGAGACTGACTAGGTGGACCTACCGACACAATAAGTACGGATTGAGACAACATCCTGTGGTTAGAACATACCATCCATAAGAATGTTGATGAAAAGGATCTGCATTGCGTTGAGAGGGTTGCTGAGCCCAAGGAACGTGCTCATCGTGATCAGGGTCAACGCCGCCGCCGCCGTACTCAGCTGGAACGACAGAAAGTTCTGGATGTTATGGAAGATGGATTTCCCTGCGGGAAGTTCAGCCAGAAGTCAGACCCCTACAATAATTCTGTCACCTTCTTCAACAGCGGGCAAAATGGTGCTAAAGTTATCATCCACCAAAATCATATCAGCCGCTTCCTTGGCTACGTCCGTGCCATTCTTGCCCATTGAAACCCCGATGTCAGCCATCTTCAATGCAGGTGCATCGTTTACTGTAAGCGCAAGTCATAAAAAAGGAGACGGTCATCGAAGTTACTGGCTTACCTCCGTCACCGGTCATAGCCACGACTGCCCCTCTGCTCTGGAACGCCCTAATTATGGCCATCTTGTGCCTTGGTGTCGTCCTCGCAAAAACGCTGACCGTCGAGACCCTTTCTTTGAGCTGCGCTGTGGTCATCTGGTCAATCGCCTGGCCCGTTAGGCAATAACTGCTCCCGTCGGCGTTGCCCCTCTCGTGACTCTTCCCAATTTTGAGTCCCAGTTGACGAGCGATATACAACGCGGTTTGCTTGGAGTCACCGGTGATCATGACAACCTGAACACCACCAGACTGGAGGAGAGCGATAGAATCTGCGACGCCTTTCCGCGGGGGGTCGTACATCGCTTGGAATCCTACAAATACCAAGTTTTCCTGGAGTCCACTCGACTCGATCTCCTCGACGGATCCGTAACCATATGCCATGGCAACGACTCGCAGACCTCTGGAAGCGGTCGCATGAACCTTACTTAAGATAATCGACTTGGTGTTGTTATCTAAACCTGGCGTGGAGTCGTCCGCGATGTAGCAGAACTTGCAGCGGTTAATGATCGAATCGATAGATCCCTTGACGTAGTAAATCTCTTTGCTGGGACCGTGTGGTGTTTGAATGATACCACTGACGGCCATGGATTTGACTTCAGAGCTGAAAGGACGTTCAGATAGCCGGTTGAATGACTTGAAAGGAGATCATCAGCTTGGGATCATACAATAGTCGGTCGAATTACTTTGCGCATGTCATCCAGCCCGAAGGATGAGAGGACGTTTAGCAGAGCAACATCAGTCGACTGGCCGATGTAAAGTCCGTCCGTGTCCCTTTTTGCCGATGCGTTGTTACAGATGGACCCGATTTCGAGCAACTTGCGGATCGAACGAGAGTGGTTCCCCATCAACGGTACAGCGGACTCAGGGGCAGGAACAACGGAGATGGTTTCGTCAACGACATACACTTCGGTCACGGTTTGCTCGTTTTTAGTTAAGGTGCCTATCAAGGAACAGAAGTCAGATATCTGTCATCCCAGTAGCTTCTCTTTTTCACCTGTTTTATCAGAACAAATGACTGATACCGACCCTAGCGATTCAACCGAGTGCAATTTTTTGACAATGGCCTTTCGTTTGGACATCCTCAAGACTCCAAGAGCAAGCGTTACCGTGGTGACGATAGGGAGTCCCTCAGGGATGGCAGCAACTGCAAGTGATACTGCGCTTATTCAATCTGGGTGAATGCAGGCACTATCAGGAATCAGGGCTCTTACCTCCAATCGTGAACATCTCTAACCATGAGCGGCTCTGCAGGACGCCAATGAGACAGATCACTCCAATCACTCCGAGGGAGAGTACGGAGAGTTTCTGTGCGAGTTCGTCCATTCTCAATTGCAAAGGAGTACGCTTCTCCTCCACCTAAAAACCATCATCGAAGGGCATTCCAGAGTACGTGGAGGGTTTGCCTACATCCTGGACCATAGTGAAAACGACCCCAAACTCGGTTTGGGAGCCTGTTGCAACGACTAGACCCGTTCCTCTGCCTGATCATACATCAGCCCAAGCACGACAGACAAAGTGAAACAAAGGTCTTTCACCGTTCTTGACTAGAGTTCCCATGTGTGCGATCGACGATCTCTTGGCCATAGCAACTCCAGGAGCGCACGGTTCTATTCCCTTTGTTCTTGCGTTAGTTTCGCCCGTCAAACTACTTTCGTCAACCTCAAGGTCCACCGCTGTGAGCATCCTCACATCGGCAGGTACTCGGTCTCCGGTGGTAAAAGTGACGATGTCTCCAGGGACCAACTCGTTCGCGAGTAAATGTAGTCGTTTCCCATCCCTTAGGATATGACAGTGATGTGGAACGAGTTTGTTCAGAGCTTCTAAGCTCTTCTCGGACCGTCGCTCCTGAACAAAGCCGACAGTCAGGACGATGAGCACAGCGACGGTGATACTGATTGCATCCTCGATGTTGCCCATCACCGCACTGACTAAAGCACTACCACATAAAAGGAGAATCAGTGGGGTCTCATAGATCGTCTTCGCAAATTTGATGAAAAGGGGTTCAGACGCAGCGACGGAGAATTCGTTGTAACCATACTGCGCACGTAACGAGGGGATAGCAGAGGATGAGAGGCCTTCGGTGGGAGACGTTCGGAAGTAAAATAGGGTTTCCTGGCGACAATAATCATCACGACCTGCCAGTAATATCTACCAGCCAATCCTACCTCTATCGTGGAATGCGAGAATTTTGAAGAGGGGGTTTCTGGGCCCTTGGGTGGATGTGAAACTCGGCTTGGACCTGGACGATCGAGTGAGGGTCTCCCCTGCGAAAACGAATCCAAAGCACCCCGCCAATTTCCATGCATGACGTTTCGAAATGCTGCTACTGGGCTTGCCAATCCGTAGTGGTGTCTTCGGAGCGTGGTGCTGTATGCGAAGTGCGAGTCAGCATCTGCCACGATTGGTTGCGGTTCTGCATCGTCGATCCCTTGTGTAGCGAGGAAGTAAGAGGATGCAGGGGGCGAAGCGCTCCGCGTTGGTCCTTGGAATATCGTTGCCCGTTGTGGTGTGGGAGGGCCCCGCGAGGTCGAGGCGGCGGACTGCTGGTAGCCAATCCCTCGCAACCAACGCCGCTCTCCTATGCGAGATCCCTCGGAATTGTACATACCGTGCGGGTATCTTGCCATCGTCCTCAGTGGCGGCGATGACCTGGGTGATGTCTCTGGCGACGTGGAGGATACGGATGTCTTGTCTGTTGATGTCTGAATGAGGAAAGCGATCAGTCCATACCGGGAATTCTGTCGGTGGGTCAAAGCTTCAGTTGCTGCGTCTTCTCCTTCTCCTTCGTTGTCGTCGTCGTCGGTCAAGGACTCGTGCTCATCGTCACGGTCAACGTCAGCGATGGTACTATAAATGACTTGGAAAATATCTCCGACACCAGAGCCAAGCACACTAGATCGGAGGCTGACCGTCTTCCTCGTCGGTAGTTCTGTCATCCTTGCAGTGGGCATCCATCACCGCTTCTTCAGGTCTGTTCACCCTCCGCTCTCTTTCTCCATTCCTGACCTCCATGACGTTCAGAACGATAACTACGACTAGACAGAACCTCCTCCGCAACACCGCGATGATCCACGACGAGCTTCCGTTACTTAGACTGGACTCCCTACCTTATGATGTCCTATTGCATGTCGTCGCCTACCTCGACTTCATAGACGTACAATCGCTGCAGTTGGTGCGAGTGACGCGTTCTGTTAACCCGCAATTACCCTAACATCACCACAGTCTACGAAATCTCTACATCAGTCACTGAGGACACGCCCAGTGTATAGAAACTTCGCAATTCGTCTCCTTCGCCGCAATCGCGCCCTGCCACTTGTCGGATTCCAGCGTCTGCAAGATCTCAATACCGAAGAACTCGTCTCAATCATGACAAAGGCATATCGGATCGAGAAGTCTTGGATGACTGGCTCCCTCGCACCCACCTCGCCCGCAATCTCACCCTGCCACTATCTATCTGGAGGAAAGAAGCCCTCAGACACATGGTATAAGATCGTCTCAACCCCGGATCCCGATGTCGACTGGATATCACCTATCTCTTCAGGCTACATGCTTTGTGCCACGAAGTCCGGACGAGTCATCTGCTGGGATATCCACGATGAAACTTACCTCAGCGCGTGGCAACCAGAGGACAAGTGGGAGCTGTGGAAATGTCGCGTCGAGTTTGACTCCCGTCAGGTGTTCTTTATCATGGCAAAGAACATCGAGTAAGCTTCGATGTAATGATCTAGAACCGACTGATCACTTTGGCTGATTCAAATTTTTGGTAGTGATTCGCGTGATGTCAGTAACAGTACCACGGACTATGTCGTGATGCAGATCGATTTCCCATTAGATGGGCCAAACCCTAAACCCACTTTCACTACGCTTTCGTCATTTTCCATTCCCGGGCCGGTCATGAACGTGTTCCTCCTGGATCCCATTCAGAAGCTATTTGCTGCCTTCATATTTCTCAACGGACCGCAGGATATTGGGCTCTACTGTCTACCCAATTGGGATAAACCAGAGTATATTTTTATAGATACCTGCATCCAATGCGTGAGCCTATTTCCTAACAACCGAACTGCAGCTTGCTTACACACATACGCAGTACTTCCCATCTAACTGGTCGTGTATCGTGGAAGATGATCAAATCATCGTTCACTGTGAAGACAAAGATGGGATCGCACAACATTTCTTTCCCATGAGCCTCTTGAAACAACATATCCAGTTGCCACAATGTTCGCCGATGGCCTCCGCTCGCGTACCAGCCACTCGTATCGTGACCAAACCTTTCTGCTTCCCTAACTTCCCCGAGGACAAACCATCCCCCTTCTTCACCCATACATGGTACCCGGAGTCGGCTCACTTCGTCAGGCAGTGGTGGCCCACTCTTCCATCAGTGCCAAGGCTCAGTTGTACTGTGTTCCTCCTGGCTGAACATAACAGCGAGGGCCATCCGGTGAACTTTATCATCGCACAGCACTACTTCGATGTACCTGTATCTGGAGGGAAGGTGGTCAGCTTCGAGCAGTACCAGCGACAACGCCAGACCGAACTTCAAGCAGACGGTGTATTCCCCGCGCCGAATGGCGCGACTACCAACGGCCACGCTGGCAACACTCAACATGCTGGCACGGATGGAGTTGAAGTATTTGTTGCTCCATCGGACCACAACCTAGAGGTCGAGGGAGGGAAGCCGATCGCAAAAATGTGGTTCGTGAGTAATACGTTCGAAGCCGTCTGCAGCGTCGAAGAAGATGAGGTGAACGAAGACGGGGAGATTGTCCCCGGAAAGTGTCGCCCGCTCGTTGCGATCGACTTCGGGCATGCTACCTGGATAGAATATGTCCCCCAACCAGATGGAGCGAAGACAAAGGAGCTACGATTTGTGTCGTTCCCACCTGTGGTCATGGACGAGAATGGAGTCACGAGGCCTAAGAAGGGCGAGGAAGGAACATTTGGATTGGAGGATGAGACCGAGGGGCGGGTTAAGACTCTGCCCATCCCAGACGAATTGGATATTGACAAGGTCGAGACTATCAATTTGGACCAGAGTCAGGGTGCGATTTTACTTTCGGTAGAAGGAGGCAAGGTGTTTATTCTATGTTACGACTGAGGCTTTTATCACCTACAGACAGGTTTTAACGATCACTGTCACGGTTTCTCTGTTACTTATTCCCTTTCCCTGCTCTCTCCTCGGTGTATCTCTACCTTTGTGATTTTTTGTGGTGCGCTTTTCAGTGGCGCCGTGCTAGGTTGTACATACCCTCTCAATTCTGGACCCATACGTACCGAGAGACAGGTGACTGTGAACCTGACCGTGTAAGCATTTCGCTCCAAGCCTCTAAACGCCCGGAATGTCGACCTGTGGGGTTTAGGATCTTTCGGTCCACCGGTCCGGGATAAAGAACTCCTTTCGATGACGAATGCACAATAGCGAGACAAATGTGCGTTTTACTTCCACGTAAACCACCACGATGCAGAGCGCCGTGGGGCGCGTCAGGTTCCTTCCCAAGGGCTTTCCGTCGAGGTATCTCACAAGGCGACTGTTAACGAAAAGGACGTATGCTACAGGGAATAGGTCTTCACAAAAGGTTACCCCGGAGCGGAACACGATGTTGCTCTTGGCTGGTACGGCTCTTTTGAGCGCGACTTCGGGATACCTCCTCGCAGACTACGAATTCCAGAAGTCTGGAGGCACCAGGGGGACGGAGAAGGTTCATGCATCTGGTCTTGATAACCCGCGATATGGATCCCCAAAAGACTTTCGCAAAGCGATTGAAGAGCTCAAGGCAACATTTTCGGAGCCAGGTGCAGTTTCCGATGATCCTGAAGTGCTCAGACCTTATGGATTCTCTGAGAATGACCGTCATCCTGGTAACCATTGTTTCCTCTTTGACATCAACCCGTGCCTAATGACCGGAGGGTGTAGCGTCGAACCACACCGTGGTAGTTCACCCAGAGTCGACTGAGGACGTGGAAAAGATCGTGAAGATAGCTATCAAATACAAGATGCCAGTCACACCTTATTCGGGAGGGACCAGCCTGGAGGGTAGCTTCAGAGCCGTAGGTGTAACATCCGCTACTTTTGGTTTTGTGTGATCCCTGAACCGTTGTTTTCAGCACTCTGCTGGTGGGATATGTATAGATATGTCCGGGATGGACAAGATTCTCGAGATTCACGGTATGGTGTTGGAAGGATCTGTCCGGTATACGGGCTAATCATCTTGGCTAGAGGAGGATTCGGACCTCGTCTGTCAAGCAGGAGCCAGATGGATGGATGTAAATGATACGCTGAAAGTGAAAGGTCCGTTCGGGTTGTGTTTACCATAGCGCCTACTGAGACTTGGTATGCAGGGATTCCTCTCTTCTTCCCCGTGGGTGCTGCATGGGGCTTATTTGCCCTCCGAGATGTTCTTACTGCCCGTGTAGCTCGATCCAGGTCCCGGAGCTACGATGGGAGGTATCGTGAGTACTGGTGGATCCGGAAGTAGGCCCAAACACTTTTGCGCCGAGTTCGGCTTCCGTTAACACATTGCGTAGCAAACGCGGTCCGGTATGGGACAGCAAGAGCTGAATGGTTCCTCAACATTGTAAGATGCTCGCACGAATTCTCTGCTCAAGGGTTTAATACCTTGACCACAGACGGTCGTGCTGCCGAATGGAGAGACCATAAAAACCCGTTCCAGAGCCCGCAAGTCGGCCGCTGGACCCGACTTGACAAAGTTGTTCATTGGTGCAGAAGGAACACTCGGAATTGTTACCGAAGGTGTGTCCTCACACCAACATGAGGGGAATTTCGTGCCAGCCTCACAAACGTTATATCAGTGACGGTGAGGCTCGCCCCGCTCCTCAAGACAGACGTCGCTGTTGTCCAATTTCCCAATGTGCGGAATGCGACTGCAGCAGTAAAGGACATTTTGAACAAGGGTATCGGGATTCGTACGTGTGGTTCCTGCTCCCGTCATTTCTGCGTCGAACCAACGGGCCACGCAACACAGAATGTATTGAACTCCTTGATGACAAGCTCATGGGTGCTATCAACACGTACGGCCAACCGATTCGGAAGTGGCCCGAGAAGGATTCGCTCTTTATCAAATTCCAGGGACCGACGGAGTCCTCAATCTCGGAGTCCATCAAGCTGGCCAAAGAAATAACAAAGTTGCACGGGGCGACAGGATTCCAGACAGCTAAAGACCAGAAGGAAGCGGAGTCGTTGTGGACGGATAGGAAGAACGCACCTTACGCAGGGCTGGCACTTATGCCGGGATGCAAGAGTTGGCCTACGGATGTTTGGTCAGTCTCCTTTGCAGGTGGGTTAGCTTCAGGTTCTGAAGTAGAGCCCAGTGTTCCGGTTTCGAAACTACCGCAATTGGTTTACGAAACGAAGAAAGAAATCAAAGAAGCTGGTTTACTCGGGACCGTACTTGGGCATGTTGGCGACGGTGGGTTCGATTCGAGTCGCCGATCTAGTTTTTACTTAGCCACACTGACGTCGTACAGGAAATTTTCACGCGCAATTGTTCTTCACTTCGGATGATGATATGACAAAAGCCAAGGAACTTGTCAAGGGGATGGTGAAACGCGCCATCGCGCTTGGGGGGACGTGTACGGGCGAACATGGTGTGGGCATTGGAAAAAGGGAGTATTTGTATGAAGAGCTGGGGCATGGTACTGTCGAGTTGATGAAGAAGATCAAGAGGACTATCGACCCGCTCAATTTGTTCAATCCTGGGAAGGTTGGTCGTCGATCTATTTTCCTCGAGCGCAATTGTGTTTTTTTTACTCAACCTATGTAGGTGTACCCCGATTCACCGCCGCAAAATGCTCAGGAGAGCTCATCATGATGACCGGCGACCCCTTGATAGGAGGACCTTCTAGTTTTGCTGGGCGCGGACTGCATCGCCACTACGAAGACTCAGAGGCTCTAACGTGACATTTGTACACGGTGTACCTCAAGTTTAGAATACAATGCAGTTCTGGTAAAGCAACGTCGGCTCTAACGCAGATCGGAAGCCCCTCGGTGAAAGGGCAGCATCGGTGATGCGGCGTGGTTACTTTTGGGTGTCCATTCTAATCCCGCCCCTTGCCCCTCACGATCACTTCCGCTAGTCGGCCGATCACTTCCGGTCCAGTGACTAGTACCAGTAGCCTTCAATCACTCTCTCCTGGTTGAGGCAACCTCCGACCGACCGAAGATACATCCCTTTTGGTAAGTCAGACACGGTGCCAGAAATAGGAGACACTTAGGTCTAGATATTCGGAAGTTCGGGAGAAAAATGCTGAATCCGAGACTACCACTAGTCTTTTTTCTTCCGAACTTCCGAGCACCCAGACCCCAAGTGTCTTATATGCCTGACTTACCAAAAGAGATGTGGACTCGCGGAAAATACGGCCTGTTTCTAGAATACTTAAAAGGCTCAGCAAGAATTCCCCGTCCCCTCACCACCTTGTTAGTGTAGTTCAACAAACCCTCACGCGCGCGCCAGCTCCTCTGTGACTCCTTCCCAGTATGATCCTTTCCGCTGCCGCAATCGTTTCTGTCTTGTCAATCCTCCCCTTCACCCGCGCCCTGGCGCTCCACGCTCGCCAAGACAATTGCGCGTTCGTCTGTCCAGACACCGATGTTGACGGGAATAGCCTCTCCACGCTCACGGTCGATGAATCCACCGTCTCTTGTTCATATTCTGGAACGTTGGCTACCTCGTGCGTGTATGACTTGGCAAGTTGAAGCTATCCGCTATTCTTTATTCCCGCTCACATTGATTTTTAGGCCACGGGCATCCCCGTTGAGGGCAGCGACGGCTGCATACAGCAGGCGGTTCAACGATGCATTTCCAAAAGAAGCCCACAGTTAAAGCAAGCGGTGATGCGCCGAGGATTGGTTGAGGAACATTCGAATAAGCGGGAGCCCGATGCCGAATGGAATCGTCGACCATCCCCGAGTCCGCATCCTAAGCGTGCTGTACCATCGCCCGCCAGGCATAAACGTTCAGATTCTCCTTCGTCGACCCCATCTACTCGCCCGTCCCCTTCGAAGCCCGGGCCTCAGCCGCCAACCCAACAACCATGCAACTTCAGGTGTCCTCAGAACGACCTAGCCAAGAACCCGCTGACGGACGAAGCAATTCGCGAGACCTCTTTGTTCTGCAGCTTCTTTACACCACACTGCAATCACTGCTCTTTCTGCAAGTACAGCACGGTACGTTGGCACGCACAGGGTAGAAGGCGCGTCCACTGATATCTGATTGTAGAGAACCGGCCTTCTTCTCGAGGATAACAATGACGGCAATTGTCCTCAGACCGCGTCCCCCGTCCGACCCTGGGATCGCCGTCACACCCGACGCGCGGTTGCGTAGTTCCGATACTGTTGTGCTCACTGTACAGACTTTTCAACACGGATCCTTGCCAAAGATATGATTTTGCGCGTATTCTGTACGATGGACAGTTATCCTTTGTTTTGATCATCAGTCTTATTTGGACTTTGTCTCGTTCCTGGTGTCTTATCCTCATCTTACCTATTACTCTGAAGAATACATAAAGTTATGATTAACAACGTTGCCAACCCGACCATGGAGCCCTTTACCGATCAGTATGACCATTGTATGAAGGTATTTCAGCGCCAGCACAATTTGTGAAGCCCTCCTCGGGTAGTTTCACTGATGGCCAAAGTACCCGAGGGCCATTGGAAGATTCCTCCCTGTCATCCGCCCGTGGATCGGTCTCGTGATATTCCACCGGTGTTTAGTCTGTGAGATCGGACCGTTCAAATTAATCACCCAGAACTTGGTGGGATCACCATCCAGCGCCAGGGGTAGGACTTACCAATAGCACCGGTGGACCGGGGTGTTTCCATACCCGTAGCCCTACCGCAGCGTGAATCTTGATTCGTCATGGTAGAGCTTCCGTGCATGCATCTGTGAATTCCACCTACTCAGTTTATCCCGACACAAAGAAGATTGGTAGCTGTACCGCAGGAGCACACGCGCCTGGGAAATTAGATCAGCTTTTCGGTCACAAAACACGACCATCGTTGATTCGAGCCTTGTATTAAAAGCATTGAAAAGAGAGAAGATGGAGTGCCTTATCGCTGGGGCCGTGGAGAGGCGGCATGTCTTGTTATGGCGTTGCAAGTGTGAGAAAGTTTGGCGAGTCCCATGTGGAACCGACCAGTACTACTGTATCCAACAGAGCGCCAAAGATATGGAGGCAGCGTCAACTCGCCTATACCAAAATGACAGGTCGCATTTAAAAAGGCCTGGGTCTCTCTCTTCGGTATCTCCTTCCTCTTCACTGACCATGACTACCATCTCTCGCAGTGATGACTTGACCATCCCGGAACTGTTCCATGCGCTCAAGCAGCGATTGTGTGGGATTTCCTCGAATTACATCAGGTACGCCGCGTTACTCAACTCCTGTACGACTTGCAGTCTGGTGACGCTGACCTGGACCATGCCCAGTAACTCTTCAGGACTCGCCCTCAAGGAAGTGCGTAAAAATGTCGGCGAAATCCGTTAATCGCTTATCGAGCGCCCCATTCAGGTGATTTCCTTACAAACTGAAGCATCAGACGTCCTCTCGTTGGTGCAAGGTTTGAGGAATCTCTCCTCTCCCGTTTGTCGTCTTCCGGGGGAAGTACTCGAACGAATCTTTGTAATGCGGGCCTTGGAACAAGACCTTCTCGCAGCCTCACGCGTCTGTCGTCACTGGCGAGAAACCCTCATATCCGCACCCCACCTCTGGACCAAACTTCAATGTATCGGCGTGGCTCGAACCCTACAATATCTCGCGCGGTCTGAACCCGTTCCTGTCCATGTGATTGGGGATTTTGATTCAGATATCCAAGCTGTGATCGCCCTCAAGTCCGCAACTGACAGGTTCGGATCGCTCACGCTTCGGCTTCAGCCGTTCGACTTGTTGCAGGTTTTCCGCCAGTTGGTGTCCCCCGCGCATGCCCTCGAACACCTCGAGATTTTAGCTGCGCCTCACTTTGGAGACGGACCGACGTTCCGTCCGACCATCCCGGCGACATTCCTTGGCGGTTCTACGCCCGCTCTGAAATCATTCCACCTAAACGGGATCAATACCAAATTGAACTTTTCCGAATTTCCCGCCTTGACACGCCTCAACGTGGTCACAAACGTCCAGACCTTCGACATGTCGGAACTGTTCCAGGTGTTTACGTCGGCTAAGCTGTTGGAGGAGGTCTCTGTCCAATCCTGTGGTCCCACAACGCCCATCGCAGAAAGTCAAGACGTCATTAGGCTCCCGCGTGTGAAGAAGTTGAGCTTTTCGAGCACAGTGGGGGAGTTCCCAAAGCGCCTTCTCTCCTTGCTCGTCATGCCTTCCGTGGAGGAAGTCAAATTGGATATCAACCTTCATGGAGAGGACACAGGAACCATGCGGGACTTCTTACCGGCCCGGCTACAAAACTTTCCACACCTATTGAAAGTAGGCAGCTTGAAACTGGACGTTCCTCAAGCCCACTGCAATATCCAATTCGGTGGCCCCGGTGGGGTGGTTTCCATCCATGCTCTGCGTAGCGGTAACCGAGAACAGAACGACGGCTTCCAAACTCACTGGCTCAACTCCCTCGAACCGATGTCGATCACGGACGTTAAGGATTTAACCCTACGCAGTTATCATCCCGAAGAATCGCTGGATAGGTGCCCCGTTTTCAAGACTCTCAAGGCTTTGGATGGGTTGCGATCGCTCGCCGTGGAGCGGTGCAACAACGCCATCCTGATCAAGGCGTTGGCTCCGACTAAGGAAAGGAGCATTTTGTTCCCACACTTGGAAATCCTCACGTTCCAGCTGACCACGGAACCGACGACGGTATTCCCAGGATTGACGGACGTGGCGCAAGAGAGGAGTCGAGCAAGGTTCCCCCTCAGCAAAGTCGCTTCGGATCGGTACTCGACCTTCCGTCGTTCAGACGTCGACGCTCTCCAACGCCATGTGAATTGCGCCCAGCTCAACACGATAGCGAATTCTCGGTTCAACGAACCGGTCAACGTGCCCGCGTTTAGCATAGTCACGGTGAGAATTTAGTTCTGCGGGTTCCTTTTTTCGACGAGTTGTTCGTGGCTGATTCTTTTTTGTCCGCCCTTTACCAAGGATTCGGCGGTACTTCCGAAGAGCTCAGCTGGTCAGACCAAAGGAAAATCGCCCAGAGGAGGTTTACCGAGTCCCAACAGGGGCAAAAACCCTCTCGCGGATCTTGTTGCCATGTACTCACGAGGATGATACCTCACGGTATTCCCCCTCCCCAAGTCTCCACGGCATTTCATACAACTTAAAAAAGATCGACTCTTTCTATATCTATGGGGTATACGGGCATTCACAGTTCCAGATCACGATAACACCTCCCTCCCGGGCTTTGTTTCTTTTGTGGGGCTGTTTCCAGGTTTCGGTTTATACCTCACCTTCCCCCCTTTTCTCCCTTTGGTTCCCCTCTTGCGATCTGTATGTAAGTGAATTACGTTCCAACCCACCCACCCGCCGGCATTTCTCTTTTACGACTCGAAAATATCATTCATTGGTTTCTTGCGGAAAACCTTTCCTAGGCTTTGAAGTGATAAACACGTCTACAGCAGGGCGACTAGTTACTTCGATCAATTTAGCCCTAGTGAGAGCTCTTGTACAAACTTATTATTTCACCGCTACGGCCCTTCAAAAACTCTTGACCCAAGATCCTAACCCAATGATGCCCATCATTGTCTAGTCTGCAAAAAAAACCCGGGAAACGAACGAAAAGAAGCGCAAGCTGTGATGACTAACGTTTAGTACACACAGATGACTGGTAGTGAAAAGAGAGAAACGGGGAAAGGTGAGGAAGGATAGATTGTGGTAAAAAAAAAAAAAACGAAACACGATAGGATGTAAGGGAGTGATTGTGTGGAGAGTGAGGGGATGGAGGGGGGGGGTCCAGAGCAAGCGATAGGTCGATAAACGACATCAAAACGAAGGGAGGAGGGAGAAATACCGGTGGCGAGGCATCGTAGACACACAAGGAGATGTAAAACGCCAACAATAAACAATAAAAAAGGGGAGTTGGGAATAGACGGTGATGGTGACGGGAGGAGTGGTAAATCCCTGCTGGCTTGTGCGGAGTTAAAGGGTGGAGGATGAACGATGGAGGGAAGGGCTTCCCAGGCGGGATAGGGACGAAAGAAGGGACGAAAGGTTAAACAGAGGCGGGGTCTGGCGAGGGGATGAAAGATAGAACCTCAAAAGTCTCCAGAGTTCCGATGGTTCACGATAAACAACGTCCCTCTCGCAGGGGAAGCCCAACTAACGGGACTCCCACTTCTTTTCCTCAAATGACTCCTAGCATCCTCCCGCACAGTCTCAGTCTGAACCAGCGCTGCAGTCGTGTGACTCTCCACCGTATACCGCTGCTGAGGACGCAGAAGCCTTCGTTCCCCTTCATCCTCCTCGCTTCCATGGCCTCTATCGCTCAGATCAGGGCCTGGGTCTGTCCCTGAATCCATACCACTGCTCCGCCTCGACCCTCCACTCCCCCTTCTATTAGAAGTACCCGTATTCCAACTTCCAAAGCTCATGGATAGATGCGGAGGAGGGGAGATCACTCTCGACCCACTGATGATTCCAGTTCCGGTACCTCCAATATCAATTTCGATGAACTCGTCAGCAGAACCATCGGGTCGCGGGTGGTCGAGATCATAGCTGCTGCCAGAGGAGGTCCCAAGGGTGGGTGTTGAGTTCATTGCCGGGACGGTTCCAGACGTGCAGAATATCGAAGAGGCAGAAGGGTTTAGTCTTCTAACTCCAGACGCGCTCGCGCCAACACCTGTGACTCCAAATTCTCCCATTATGGGCACAGTTGTGAAGAGAGGAGATCCTTGAGCCAAGTACGTGGCCCTAGTGCCAACATCAGCTCCCTCAAACGGATTCTGCGAGAGCGCGACCCCAGTGGAAGTAGAAATATGGGTACTACTCCCACCGGAAAGCAATGAACCATAGTGATACGGGGTGGGTCTCGGATCGCTCTCTCGCTTCCTATTTGGGTCTTTCGAGCGTTCGATGGCTTGTCGACGGGCTTCTTGATCGTCTATCTGTTTTTCGTGCTCGTAAAGGATCTCGTCATAGGTCGTTTCCCTCCTTCGTCTATGGCAAAATCAGACCTGCGCTATTGAAGGTGAAGAGGAAACACCGTCACATACCTCACATACCACCATGCTAGGATCATCAAACACAAACCAACGAAACCTCCGATGACCGCCCCAACGATCACACCCAAATTTCCCGCCGAATCGGGGCTGCTTTTTCCAGTCGCCTCGACCAAGGTCGTCGTGGGTACGTACACCTGGGACGGCTTGGGCGTTACAACCGTCAGAACCGACGTTATAGTGACTTGGCCGTTTGGGAGGGTTATGAATGAAGGGATCATGGAAGTTACCGGTGGGCCAGTCGTATAAACCAACACGGACGATGTGACGAGCATGTGTCCTGGAGGAACAGAAATTGCACCCCCATTGTTACCGTTGGGCCCAGGATTCGGACCGTTACTGGATTTTGGGCCGGGACCTTGACCAATAACGCCTGAGTTGTGTTCACCAGGATTGGTAGGGGTGTCCGAACAACCGCTGTAGACTGTGTTGATAGGAACGTCGGTGGTGACCGGGATCGTGATCTCGTATGGGATCGTGTAGACAACATCTGAGGTGGCTGTGTTTCAAGGCGGATAGTGACGCAACCAGGAGCATGGGATGTGAACGGAATGCAGTAGGGTGTTTTGTCGGAATCAGCCCAGGTGCCATGAATAAGGAAGCATATAGATGGTGATCATTGATGGAATGCAACCATACGGATGAACGAACGAATCGATATTGCCGGAAACAAGGATAACGTCAATTTTTCGGAATTCAAGGAGTTGGAGAACAAAAAATAGGAACGCAAGAAACACATGAGGGAAGGGGAAGCAAGATTAGCAGTTGGAACATACGTTGAAGAGTCTCTATACTTGTCCTTGTCCCAGTCCTCAAACATACAGTCGAATCGAGAAGCACGGCCTCATTCTGGCAATAGGGTTCTACGCGGGTCGTAACCTTAGGAGGGACCGTGGAGGTGCTGAGTGAATAAGTAGTGGTGATGATGTTCTCGATGACCGTCGAAAACACCGTCGACACCGGTGTCGGTACGCATGTCGACATTCTCTCTCTTGGTCACCCCCTTCTTCCCTCTTGGAGTACCTTGTACCAATAAATAAGTGGGGAGGCAACCGGGGAAGCAGAAGTCAAGGGTGAAGGAACCGAGGGGGTCAAGCGATATTATTGCTCCCTAGACGGGGTATCCGAGTCCTAGAGGGGTATGAAGTATGGGGGAGGGAGACCACTGGACGATGGAGGGAAAGGGAGAGGACAAGGTATATGATTATTACAGACGTTCCCACCAGAGTTGGCGTCGGATCCGACGACAGTTGAACCGTAAAGCCAACATTGGCTCCATGCCAGCCGTGGAATCAGGTTGCGGAGTTGGAGTGGTGACTGACAGCAGCCCGACACCAGGTACCGACAGAGAGTCCAAGTTTAGCTCAAGATAATAATGGTCACCGTCCGTAAGGTTGCAGTGGCACCGCGTGCACACGAATCCAGACGAATATCTAGCGCCTGGAAGACCGTGTTCAGATGGTCTTGTGAACTGTCACCTAGCCCGCACAAGAGAGGACGAAAGTGATAGTATTCCTTGAAGTTTCTAATCGCTACAGCACCACGAGCAATGGTAATGGTATGCAAGTAACACAATTAAGTCGTAAGATGGGTAACATAAATAGATGCAAAAGTTCCGTCAACGGTTAGCGTCAATAGTCATAGTGGGCAATGTACTGCACAGTCTCCGCATCGTGTTCACAGACGACTCGTTTCCACTCCCTTGGTAGCTCCGCGATGTCCTCCATCTCACTCAACACATCGCAAACCTCTTCCCCTGATGCGAAACCAAGATAGGCAGCGGCGACGCAGATGGCATCAACTGGTTGTCCTGATGGCGTCGCGATCAACACACGTGAAGAGCTCCGGGCCCAATCTGGTGGTGCTGACTCGGATGAATAAGGGAGGGCAAGAGATAGGAAGTCACGAGCGACGCGAATTTGGTTCCCTTGGAGTTGAAGCCGTGGGCTGTTTCGTTTCGATGATGGGAAGGGGAGGGTAAGGTGTAACGCGCGGACGTGTGATCCGTCCTTGAACCACGTTGAAGTTTCGACGATACGACCAGGGTCGTTGGAGTATGATATGGAGACGACGTGGGTGAAGCATCGATTAGCGTGTACTACTTGTGCTGACGTGTGGCTGGGCTCGTGAAAAGAGACGAACATGCCTGGGATGATTTCACCCAGACACCTGTCCTTTCCGTTGGGAAGGATGGAGGCGTAGAGTCCAGATTTGACCGGACTTTCTCCATAATGGTGAGGAGAATCGGGATCGACGGGGACGTCGAGGAGAGAGTGGACCGGAGGCTCGTTGCGCTTAACGTCTCGTCGTTGTTTGCTTTTGGTGTCGACGCTGAGGTTGACCTTGCAGCGCTCTCGTAAGGGGACAAAGGCAGGAGAGTAGATAGACACAGAAGGCATGACGAGCGATTAGATAAGGAAAAGACAAGGAATGCTTATCGGGGGATAAATGGGCGGATAACAACCAGCAAGACAAGTGACTAGCACTTTAGAGAGAGATGGGAATGAGCCACAGGGATCAGGAGCCTGCGTTCAAAGTCTAGTGCTTTATAGAGGAGAAGGAACAATAGGCCATTCATTCCCCTCTGAATCGGAGACGCGCCTCGAGGAGCGGGAACGGGACAAAGGGGTGGTCAAAGCTGATTGAAGTGGATCTGATTCCGAGCCCAGAGGGGAACAATAGCAGTAGCAGCCGTGGGAGATTCAGGCGAACAATGAACGGCATCAGCCGGGGCGGCGATTACATTTCAAAGTCCGCCCGGATGCCGCAGTGGGTGTTGGCGGGTAGACACGAGGCAGGATTCGGAGGGTGTACGTGTTAGAAAGTGGCCTTTGCGTTGAGTACAGCAGGAGAATATTTCTGGGGATTTAACCTCGCCGTGGGCTTGAAAACTCCGTAAAAGAAAAGAGGAGAAAAAAAAACTCCGATGTATTTGGTCGTGATGGTTCGTCTCGCCCGGTCGACGCTTCTTTCGCCCAGCCCCTGCCTGCTCTCACGGTCATTCCTTCTCTCTCCTCTGACCTCTTAATTCTCCGTATCCCCCTCCTCTACCCCCTTTGCGATTTCTGACTTTTATCGTTCGTCTGTGTGTGTCGAAAAGAGACAGCCACCTTTTTTATATGTTGGTCCTTTTTGACTTTGCTTAGAGAGAATTTTCACAAAGACACCTGTCCCACAGTTTACCTCTGACCCGTTACGCTCCCTTCTTTTCGTGCGTGTCTCTTCCTCACACTCCCCCAAAATCCCTCCAATCCACCATCACCCCGCTGTCGAAAGTTCACGACGACAGCGACGAACGGCACAGAGGCAACGAGCTACGCCATCACTGTTTCGCTGTCAGCTTCTACTTGCCCTGTAACTATAGCGCGACTGTCGCTACACCCCAGAAATCCTATCCATTCCACTCTAAAACTCTTACGCTCTCTACCTTGCTAAATTATACGTTCTAACATTTACCTTTTGCTTCTTCCTCTACCCGTTTTCTACTCTTATCTCCCTCCACCGCGCTCGACATGGACGAATCTCAGACCGCTTTTGCATCTCAGTATCCGTCTTACGGGTTTGACATCGAAATGATGAAGGTGCGCTCCCTTTCACGATCCGTTCTCCGGTCGCCCGCGTCCTCCATCTCACACTCGTTTTTTCCGGTTTCCAGAGGTCTATGGATGCCGCAGGTGGTCCCGATCCCAAAAAAGCTCGTTGGTCCCCAAACTCCTATGGCGCGACCAATGGAGGAAACAGTGGAAGCACTCGTGACGCCTTTGCCAACTACGGCTACGGGCCCCAGTCTAGCCTGTCCCAGGGCCAATTCAACGGCACTCCTTCAAACGGATTCGGAGGTGCTCTGTATTCTACCCCGTCCCTCACTATAAACACCAGCACCGGAAATACCGGACTACCCTCCCAACTCAGCCCGAATCCAGGTGGTACCTCTTTTGTGCAGCAGGCTCAGACTCCCGTCAGTGCCAACGCCAACTCTCCATATCTTGGTTTCGGCTACAACATGCTGGGAATGGGTCTTCCCGGAATGAATGTTTTGGGAACCATGGGAGGATTCCCGTACAACAACCAAATGAATAACTTCCAGGTAAAAACGACCCTTTGAACACCGAATTCCATCGCTTCGCGATCTGACGTCCGATAACAAAAATAGGCACAGTATTCTCCTGCTTCCCTCCAGGTTGCCCTCGGCGCCACCACCACTGCCACCAGTCGCACCGTCTACGTCGGGAACCTCCCCGCTACCGCATCTGTCGACGAGCTTCTCAATCTTGTCCACTTTGGTCCCCTCGAATCAATCCGGGTACTCCCCGAGAAGTCCTGCGTCTTCTTGTCCTTCTTAGATGCACCTACCGCCACTCAATTTTATGCCGACGCAGTTGTTAAGAAATTGTCTTTGCATGGACAAGAGTTGAAGATCGGTTGGGGAAAGCCTTCCCCAGTTCCCAGTCAGGTCACCTTGGCAATTCAACAGAGCAACGCCAGCCGAAACGTGTATCTCGGTGGTTTAGATGAGAACACGACTGAAGAACAGCTGAGGGATGACCTCAGCAGGTTCGGTTTAATTGATCAGGTCAAGATCGTCAGGGACAAAAATATTGGTTTCGTCCACTTCCTCAGTATCTCCGTTGCGACGAAGGTTGGTTTGGTCCCTCTCATTATCCGGCAGGTTCTTGACGCTGAACCCTCCACGAACGTAGGTCGTTAATACTCTCCCTACGGAGCCCTCCTGGGCAGGGAAGCGTGTCAACTACGGCAAGGATCGATGCGCCTACGTGCCCAAGTCTCAACAAGCTGCTGCACAGGCTGCTCAAGCCGCCGCAGCCCAGTCTCTCGTCGCTCAGACTTCCCTCTCACCCATGCAGGGTCAAGGGAATTTCGGGTCTCCCATGACCCCCTACTTGTCTTTCACTCCTGAGCTTGGAGGCATGAATGCCATGAGTATGACCAGCCTCGGTGGCTTGAATGGAAACCAGGCGTTGAACAGGACAATTTACCTCGGGAACATTCACCCCGAGACCACCACTGAGGATCTGTGCAATGCGATCAGGGGAGGTGTATTGCAGAGCATCAGATACATGCAGGATAAGCACATCGCAGTATGTTCTCACCTTTACCCTTGGCTGCTCGAACCTCCATGGTGATTTTTTTATAGTTCGTTACCTTCGTCGACCCTGCTGCTGCTATGACTTTCTACCAGGTTGCTTCCTTCCAGGGCTTGACCCTCAACAACCGTAGACTGAAGGTTGGCTGGGGTAAGAACTCTGGGCCCCTGCCTCCCGCTCTCGCACTCTCCGTCCATTCTGGTGCGACGAGGAACGTGTACATTGGAAACATTGAGGACTTCGATGCCTTCAGTGAGGAGAGGTTGAAGAGAGACTTTGGGGAGTATGGCGATATCGAACTCGTCAATTTCCTGAAAGAAAAGTAGGATTTTGTCCGCTTTCGTCCCGGTAGTTGTATGCTGATCGCCTTTCCATCAGGAACTGTGCGTTCGTCAACTACACTAACATCTCAAACGCGATCAAGGCCATCGAGGGCATCAAGACCAAGCCCGACTATGCAAACCTTAGGATCGCCCACGGAAAGGATAGGTGTGCGAACCCACCCAGGTCCGGCCCTCAGGCAAGCGGAATGAAGAGGACTGCCAGCGGTAACACTGCTGTCGGACTCAACGACGGCATTGATGGAGACCACAACGGAGAGCACGGCCTCGGTTTGACCGTCAATGTGAGCGAGGATGGCCTCGGTATCGAAGACGGAGGTGAAGAGATCCTTGATGTGAACGCCTAAACTCGTTCGCTTTGTCAATTTGAAGAAAATCTGTTTGCTGGATTGGATGCTATTGCCTTGGATACCCCTCGTCTCTCCTCTCTCGCCCCTGGCCGTCTTTCATCCTCGTCACCGGCGGCCGGTCGACAATATTCCCCCGTATCGTCTCCTTCGCTCTCTCCTATGCTCTCCCCCTCGGTTTTCTAGGTCGAACCGTTGCTTCAAAGCCACTCACTCTTTCCGGTCTCCTCGGTGACCAGTGTTCTGTACTTATACCTCTTCCTCGAAAGTGGTGAAAAGTCCCCCCCCATGTCGCGTCTCTGCTCGGCCATCGACAAGCAGCCACACACGTCAGAATATTGTAGTGAAAGTCGTTCTTCATTTGAAAGGTGGTGGGAAAATCATGAAATGTGTGGATGGTAGAATGGTTGGGGGGATTCTGGGGAATGTTTTGTTGGTTGTGCTGATTTGATTGAAACCTATCATTATCCACTTGTTTTCTCTCGACCCTTGCCCCAGGTCCCCTGTTTCCCCCTTCCTCTTCCCCGTATACCGTTTTGCTGTTCGCACGTCTACTAGATACGATATCTTACCTCTTCGCTTGTAGTCCCCTCCTCCCCCATCCACTCCCACCCCCTCTTTTCGTTCACACAACTGCTTTTTCCTTTTTTTTTTTTTTTTGTCTATTGATAAAATCCTCACAGTTCGTTTCCTTTTGTCTTTTTTTCCTCTTCGAACTCGTTTGACCTCTGCCCTATATGATTGGTTTTCCCTCCCTACCATACACCCCGCCTTTTGTGACCCATCGGTCCTTTCGTGTCATTCGTTGGCCATCGGTTGTATTCGCCCTGGTTTCTCTCACATTTCTACACCTCACGTTCTTTTTGCCGCTTCCCCTGTCGCATCACTTGCGGTTTGATTCCTGGGATCTCGCTCCCATGTACGCGCGAATACACACTTCGCCAGGTTCACCAACGGCCATCACCGTAGCTTCTCCTCCTCACATCCGCTCCAGCTCTCTCTTTCCCCTAATCACGCGTTCATCGAATACATGTAATCTCTTCCACTATACACATCTTTTACGCACATAGCATGGGTTGTTATTGGAGGTTACAACGCTCCGTTGGTCGATCGTCGCCCTACATCCAAGACCAGCTTCCGAGAACGGATGTCTCCGAGCCTTCGATAACCTTGGGACATACGAAGATGGTAGCGGCACCAGGCTGAGCCTTAGCGCGTTATTATGCAGCGTTCGTCCGTGGCAAATGGCTACACCCCCTGAAGAGGAAAGACATGTATTTGATTCCCATCCTCATTCTCATCTGTGTGACAAGGATCTCTGTGTCTACTGCCCGCGGGGAATGAGTTCGAGAGCTTGAGCGGAGGTCCCGCCGGCTTCTTAGCTCACCCGGATGGTGAGCACCTGAAACTGGGGTCGCAGGTTGCCAGCCCCCGCAACTGATAGCTCTCAACACCATCGGCTGGCACTGACACCAGGTCCCACACCGCGATCTGAGCCCTCCAGCATGGGAACCAAACCGCGTTCGGCAGCACAGGTGGTGCGGTGAGAACGTGAACGTTAGCAAAGTCTCCAATCCGCGGATGGGAATATCCCTATAGACTCCACCCTCACCTCAATGAGCTTTCCAATGTTTTTTTTTCGCACTTGAACGTGTCTCCATCTCTACCGAAGAGGCAATGAACCGAATTGGATTAGATTTTAGATTATATTCCCTTTCCTGTTCCCAGAATCTATGTTTATTGAGGTTTATCCAACCAGCTATGAACGCGAACACGGATTTCGACTAGTGTCAAGTTAACGTATTCCCGGCAAACGTACAACAAATGGCGGTCCTAGAATCCGACGGCAATTCGTTGGGTCATCTTCTCCTTCATCGTTTGGTATGCGTTCATGATCGTCTGCTCGTTAATGACGATCTCTGTCGTGTCGGCTTTCGGCCGACTGACTCGCGATGCTATCGTCGTTGAATCCGTTTCCACAATGATACTATGAAGAGGTTATGAGAAGAACGGATCAGCTCATAAGAGGCGGAGGAAGGACGTGTTGGAACGTGGCAATCGGACGACGCACCCTTCGTCTATCGTCTCGTCTAAGCACAACAGGACTAGGTCGAGGTTCTCCAATACCGCCCTCTTCTCGACTTGGTTTCGAAGGAGTATATGTACCGCGTCTGAGAAAGCCGATAGGGCCGTGCTAATCATAAGCTCGTTCTCGTCTTGGTTTGCGATCAGGTAGAAAATGAGGTCCAGAGAGTGTTTGTATACGGCCAAACGACCGTCGTAGAGGATGATATCTCCTACAAAAATCCAGAATAGATCCCAAAGCGCATCACGATGAAGGGGTTTCGAAGCACGAAAGTTCGTTAGTTAATGAGGACGATCAAGGTTTGGTTGGAAGCGAGAGGATCACCACCGCGAACGCACCTCCGGATTTTTTTGTCTTTTGCCATAGACCTTTCTCGAACGTTCGTTGCTCCTTGGTGTTTGCGAGGCCCTTTGAAGGAGACGGGCCGTTCTCTTGACGGTAGTATTTTGAAAGGACGCGGTTGCCGTCTGTGTCGAGGATGATGAAGGCGGTGATGGCGTAGAGAGTAAGATTCATTTATTTTCTCAGTTCCTGAGATGAGCAATGCAAGGGTGAGGAGAGGAACGTCAACGTCTGAGATCAGTGGGCCTCGGAGGTAGTTAAGTACATCTTCAGAATTCGATCGATCTACCAAGCTCATTCAACAGAACCGCCTTGGTTCCCACCCGAGAAAAAACTCGTACATAACTTGACGAGTGCCGGGACATCGCCCTGCCTCAACCACAAACTGGTACCCCCAGAGACTGCGCCAGAAATCATCAATGATGGCTTCCGAACGAGAGCACGATGCAACCGTAGACGAGGATAATGCCCAGGACGAGTTCATCGAACTTAACGATGTGCTTGCCAAAATGGTAAAGGAAAATGGCACGGGCTACCCGATGGACGAGAACGACAAGGGCGGTGGAGATGCAGCCGGTCCTTGGCCTTCTGGAGCGGGCACCATCTACGGGGACACTTCGATTCAATGCTTCAAGCTTCACGGATCATACACCTTCCGTCTTCACAGTTGCTGTACACCCTTTTGCCCAAATAGTTGTGTCCGGTGCCCTGAAAAACAGACACATTTCACCCTGGATTATGGCCAGAAAATCTTTCGGATAATCTGAAGTATTCTGTTGTATGAGCCAATCAGCTACCTCCGATCATCATGTTCCTCATCGGAATACTTCACCTTTCCACAGGATTTTCAGGCAGAGAACTGACAAGGAAAATGCGATGAATACTTAAGCGTTTCTCAGGTAGTTTTACGATCTTGAAAGCACCCCGTTGTGTCTTTGGTTCTTTGTTCTAGAAAGCCGAAAAGCCGCCGATTGTCGAAACTCGTCCGAAAAAGCGCAGCGGTGCGGAGCCGCAATCTAATCTATAAATCTCGTTCCTCCGCGCATTTCGATGTTTTGTCTTCACAGCCAAACCCCTACAAGATCCACCAGCCCACAACCATGAGTTTGGATGGCGAAATCGAAGCGCACCTCCGTACCCTCCACCCAGACGGTACTTTGTTGGAACTGGATCCTGAGGAGGAAACGTTCTTCAAGGCGGAAACGGGGATTCAGGATACAGAGGAGTTGAGGAAGCATATCATTGAGGTCCAGGAGGAGGCGTACAAGGTAAGTTGTTGTCTCGCTGCGCTGATTGCATTCACACGGGGAGGTAACGTTGTTCAGGTCTTCCCGTATCCATGCATCCGTATGTTTAGATTTGCAAAGCTCAAGATTGCCAGAATGCCCGCGTATCCACGCGTCCTCGAGTTGGCGAAGAGCCGGCCAGACGCGATATTTCTGGATATTGGATGCTGCCGTACGGATCAGTTCACGTCCTGGAATTTTCCATGAGAACCTGACCGATACTTTCGCTCCCGCATACAGTGGGTGCTGAAGTAAGGAAGGTTATCCATGACGGGTGGCCGATGTCGCAAACCATTGCGACTGACCTTGAAGCAGGTATGGTACCACCGTCTATACTCACTGCATAAGAATAAAATTTTGCCTCGCAACAGGATTCTGGGATTTAGGACACAGGTTATTCAAAACCACACCTGAGACCTACCCCGCAAAGTTCTTAGCCGGGGACGCGTTCGACGACGCACACCTGTCCCCCACCGCTCCGGTCCCACCCGGTCCACCACCATCCGTTGCATCGGTGAACACTCTGACTGAACTACGAGGGCACATCTCTGCCATTCACGCTTCTTCTTTCTTCCACCTCTTCAATGAAGAGAAACAGTTCGAGCTCGGCAAACGTCTGGCGGCATTGCTCGATCCTCGTCCTGGTTCGATCATCTTCGGCGCGCACGCCGGCATGCCAGTAAAAGGTCAACCTGGCAGAATTTACGCGAAGATGTTCTGCCATTCCCCAGAGTCTTGGACCCAAATGTGGGAAGAACAGATCTTCAAGAAGGGCCAGGTAACGGTCACCACGGTCCTGAGGGAAATACGCGTGGTCGATGAGAGCATGGAGATTGAGGGAATCAAGTTCTATTTCCTTGCCTGGTCTGTAGAACGGTTGTAAGGGAGGCGTGTCTCAGTGCAGGAGTATGGTATTACTCAATTCCCGGGACTGAAAGTCTCGGGTCTTTGTAGTTTTTTTTCGTTTACCTCCGTCCTGCGGGGAACGAAAAAAGCGGGCAGCCAGGCGAAACGCTCTCACGATCACATGCGAGGATCCTTGGCCAATAGTGTTGGTCCAACTGTTGGTGGTAGGTCAACGCGATTGTGGAATGTACAACTCCCGCTTTCGGCGATTAGAAATTGCACACACCAGATATTGTGCGTGGGTTGTACGGGATGTGTGTGTCGGTCACTGTAGTACCTGGCCGCGAGTCTTATGTTGATGGAAAGGTTAAGGTGGAAAAGATGAGGTTGGTTACGTTCAAATCGACCTTTTCTTAATGAGCGACATGTACGTGACCGCCGTCGCCTGGGCTAGAAGAGCTACCACAACTCCCGTAAGGTGTCCTAGTTAATGAATTTTCTCCTCGGTGCTCTATTTCATGACCCCAGAGTTATATTATCCGGAAGTGCTTCTAACTGAAGTACGGCGTAATACGAGCGAGATTTGTGTGAGCATCGACAGGGAAATGCTACCATACCAGTATGGGTTGAATTCTAGTTGACGAGCTCAGTCCCGGGCTCTACCGCTCGTCGGCCATATAAACTTGTACCCTGGAGTCGTTGTCGATGCTAAACGCACCGAAATTCTTACTATCGCTCAGCACGGTGACCCTCTTCCATAACCTCCTCGACTGCCCTGTTGGGAGTATACCCGTTACTCGCGTCGGCCCTGAGCTTGACGCGTTGCCCAAGGACCGGTTCATGACAACCAGTAGCAATGCCCCGCCGCCCAAAGAGCCGGACAAACCGTCCTATAGAAAAGGATGGGGCTACGATGCCGACGTGATAGCAGGTTGGCCTGTCGGAATGCAGCTGGTCGGTGAGAGGTGGGAAGATGAGAAGGTCGTCGAGATGATGAGGGTTGTGGACGCCATATTGGGCGAGAGGGGATTCTTGCGCGATAAGGTCGAGGCGTCTTGATCTCACCCACGGATGAAGCGCCTTTCTGCATCGTTTCCAGCTTTCTTCTTGGCCCTGTCCACACTGACGGGACGATTCAAGCTCACTCGTTCGAACACATCGAGCTGCTGTTAGGGTGCGCCAACACCGATGTTATGCGAACCTGTCGAATGTCGGATCTCACCAATGGTTGTAGGCTCAGGTTCGGTGTATTTAACTAGATCGGATCTCCCCGATCACCTGATGACGTTCACAAACATTGGGTAGCTTTGACTTGGTCGATTTGCCTGCCAGTCCGTTGGTGATGAACTCGTATTCACCTCTCACACTCATTTTCAAGTTCACCCAGGTGCTCCGAAGTTCGTGAACTCGCCGGCAATGGTGAAGGTTGCCGAGTGCTGTGCTCGAGGACAAAAGGTGTAGGGTTACATGCGACAGAAGTAGGGGATGGGTACGTGTATAGTATCCCTCGTAGCCATCCACAATATACGATCAGGCTTGCAGAAGTGTGCTGCGACGAGTGTATGGACAGGCGCCGACCACGACCGCCCCTCATCGCGTTCTGTCTCTTTCCCGAGAAGCTTCAACAAGAGGCTTCCAGTCGAATTCTTTGAAAATGCGAAACGTGTTCGAGTTTTGGTCACCAAAGAGCTCAGTCCTCCTCATCGTTTGCACTGGGAAGTCATATCTGAATTCAATGGAGATTATGCGGCGCAGCCGACAAACGGCACCAATAGCAGCTAACCGCGAAGCGTATGCGTCGTGTTTGGCGCCGTAGAGACTTCACCTCGTCCCAGAATGCGGTGGTTCAAAAAGTCCAAGAAATCTCGCCAACCTTCCCAACAGCCGACGCCTTTGGGGATCCCCACCCTCGGCATCAACCCGGATCCGGCCTCGGACATTGGACCTGAAGGTGTGTTACGTTCAGTGAAACCTAGCAACTGATGAGGTTGATATCGCCACTGTGGCAGGTGTAAGCAATGAAGGGGGCTCTCGGGTTGTATCTCAGGACAGGGGTGAGGATCGACAGCTCCACGCGTTGGGTGCTTCAACCCCAATTCATGGACGTGAGGACAGTGTCACGCGTGGGTGCATTCTACTACAACTGACGGGACTGATATCCATGATCCTGATAGTGCTACGCAAACGAGGACATGAACTACAAGTCCCTTCGAATGCCTCGAACGAGAAATTCGGCCACTGTACTCCTGATCTCTCCTCCACTGAGAGGCCACCGGAAGTCCAGAATCGGGTGGAGTGCAAAGAACGGAGAACGGTCACCAAGCAACCACCAGGGGTACCTCCTGAACGCATACCCGAGGATGAGCATACCGGCAAATACACACATGACATTGTCCAGTCGGGAGGGTCTGGGGGTGAGTATCGGTACCCCGGTAGCATCTAGCTTGGATTGATCTCTACTAGTTGTCGAGAGAGATGGGAAGGACACGACGGTTGAGGCTGCCACCATTCGCGCTGATGTCCCAAAGGAGCCCGCAGAGGGATTCGGCCCTCTCAAAACCGTCCTAGGAACCATCTCCGCAGTTTATATCAATTACAAGGTTCGCTTGCGACCCTCTGCTCAAAATTCTTCTTTGATGAACCCACCTGCAGGAAGCCGTCGCTGTCAGAAACAAGATCGAAGACCTCTTGCCACGTATAGAAGCACTGGAAGCATGTTTTGCAACACTTCCAGGCAACGTGGTAGAACAGAAGCGCCGAAGGGAAGTGATACGGTATGTTGTTATTACCCCTTCAAGCTCAGTACTAAGTTTCCCCCAGTAAGTTCGGGGGCATCGAAGGACAACTACGGTCTCTGTCCGAGAAGCCTGGGCTGCGGCAACTTGACGAACATGTTCAAGACAACGAAGATGTTTCCAGACTCTTGGAAGATATACGAGAGACTACATGCGATTACCAAGTTTGTTCATGACTCTGTAATCCTTGTCGGTTCTGACAAAGGCAACAGATGGCGCAACGAATGGCAACGTACAAACAAGCATGCAAGCTGATAGTGAGTGTTCCCTTTTGCGTCAGAGGAAATGAACTAACCTCTCTCGGCAGGATCCAGGTCAGAACGCCTTCCGTTTTCGCCGACGGTCGCCTCACATGAGCCTCCAACAGCTGAAGCGTCTGTCCTCAACAGTATCCGCTGTGCACAGAGGGCTGAGTATCGCCATGGCGATCGCAGAGGTTGCCTCAAGGGAACTCGCACAGCTGTTTTGGACGAGATCGAGTTCTGGACACGCGACTTCGACAAGCCCCCTGTCTACTGGTTGAATGGGTTAGCGGGAACGGGGAAGAGCACCATCGCCCAGACGATCGCCGAGAGGATTTTCGCGGATGGGCGACTCGGGGCCTCCTTCTTTTGCTCGCGAGACTTTGAGGATCGGAGAGACCTCCACTTCATCTTCCCAACCATTGCCGTTCAGCTTGCACGCAGGTACACCGAGTTTCGATCAATCTTTGTTCCGCTGGTGCAGTCGGATCCAGCAATCGTCGATGAGTCCCTGTACGACCAGATGAAAAAATTGATCATCGAGCCTCTCGAGGAATCCTCCATCTCAACGGTGATTGTGATCGACGCTTTGGACGAGGAGCCCGCTTCAGCAATCCTGACCGTCCTTGGGCAGTTTGTATCTGAGACAACCCGGGTCAAGTTCTTCCTTACCGGTCGTCCGGAGCCCCGGATTCGGGAAGGCTTTCGGATCCCTCTGTTGGCAGAAGCGACCGACATGTTCGTCCTCCACGAGGTTGAGGCAAGTCAAGTTGACAGCGACATACGACTGTTCTTCAAACAGGGTTTCCTTGAACTTGCCCGCCGTCGACACGAGCTAGACGGGTGGCCAACAAAAGAACAGTTGGACCTGCTTTGTGAGCGGGCAGCAGGGCTGTTTGTCTATGCCGTGGCAACGGTCAAGTTCGTTGATTACAGGAACAAAAATCCCAAGAAACAACTGGATCGCCTCCTGCTATTACCGAAGAGCACCATATATGAGGGGAAGACCAAGTTCAAGCTGAACACGACGCTTGATTCGCTCTACGCGTCAATCCTTCAGGAGGCTTTCGGTGACAACGACCCAGAGGATGATCCAATGGTCCGGTCTGTACTCAGTGCTGTGATCCTTGCTGCGAATCCCCTTTCTCCATCCGCCATCGGTACACTCCTGGGCTTCGATACCGAAGATGTGCTTCCCCTCTTGTCATCAATTCACTCGCTCCTTACCCTCCGGGAGGACACCAATCAGCCTGTTCGGCCCTTCCACAAGTCTTTCCCCGACTTCATCGTCGATCCAACCAGGTGCATGAACAAAAGATTCCATGTTTCTCCTCCCAGTCATCACCCGGAACTTTTGGTTGGCTGTCTCAACCTAATGAATCGAACGCTGGAGAAGAATATGTGCAAGCTCCCGGACGCCGTTACGAACTACGAAGTCCCCGACCTGCGCGAGAGGACCGAGCGATACATCGACCCCGCTTTGCAATACGCCTGCAAGTCATGGCACAAGCACCTCGTTGACGAGCACACTGCCTGCACGCCCGAGATTACTTCTGCCCTCCATCGGTTCCTGGAAAACAAGTTGGTATTCTGGGTGGAAGTGCTTAGCGTCCTCGGTGCCGCAAGGGAGGCAATTGACGCATTGGATTTAGTTAGAAAGCGGTTGAAGGTGCGTCAGATTTTTACACTTGACGCCTTGCCAAAATCTTCTGAGACTGAACCCAGGCGTCACCGACTCTTAAACTGGCCGACGACTGTTTTCACTTTGTGACGGGGTTCTTCGAAGTCATTGAAGAATCCGCCCCGCACATCTATCACTCAGCTCTTCCTCTATCCCCTCGAAAGTCGATGGTGCGAAAACTGTACGGGTCACATGCCAGTCCGATGGCAAGAATTGTGCATGGGCTACCGGTCTCGTGGGACCCAGCTGGTGTGACCATGCGATATTCTTGTTCAACTGCTGCATGGTCACCATGTGGCAGGCTCATCGCGATTTCCGACGGCAAATCAGGAGCAGAAATTCGGGATGCAGCGACTCTCAAGCCACTCACCGTCCTTGAATTCCCAGAGTGTCAAACTCAAAAGCTCGTTTTCTCTCCGGATTCTCGCTTATTAATGAGTTGTAACAAGCGCCCAGAGAATTTTATTAGTTGGGACCTTCAGACGGGTGTCCTTGTCAGTGCCATCTCCCCGGAGCTACGTGGCCGCCCCCCGATCACATATTCCGCGTGTGGAACAATGTTTGGGGCTTTAATCCATAGGTACTCCGATTTCGTCATCTGCACCTACGATGTTCACTCCGGCACACACATATGCTCCCATCCAGTCGAAGGGACGGTCATAGGTGATGTTTGGACTCACGGCGAATGTCTTCGATTCGCTGTCGTGAAGCCAGGATCCATTACGACGTGGGAAGTCGGGTTCACCTCGAGAAACGCACCGACAGAGATTGAGTCTCTGCCTCTCCCGGACAACTCCCCCCATGACTTAGATCCAGATTCGTTCCACCCCACCCTCTCCCGGCTCGCGTTCACCCACTCGGGGAGAATTTTTGTATGGGATGCTCGACACTCCAAATTCCTTCTGAATGAAGATGCCCCGTGGCCTATTAGCATTAAGACTTCCTTCTCCTCTGATGGTCGTTTCTTCATTTGCGAAACACACCCTTCGAAAATTTATCTCTGGAAAGAGTCTCCCACTGGCTATATCCTTCACCGGAAGCTTAATTGCCAGACCGAGACTTTCAACCTACTCATCTCCCCAAATGGAGAGTCCATCTTCGTGTCAAGTTTTCGGACAATTCAGCTGTGGCGCACAGCGGATTCAACCATCTCCTTCTCTCGCAAGCAGAGCCGCGATAGGTTCATTGTGGAATTCTCCCCGGATGAAACATTGGCGGCGGTCAAACGGTTGGAGGACGACACTATCACTGTTCTCGACCTCAAGTCTGGTGACCCACTGTCGGTCGTCGACGCGGGTATGCAGGTCAATGGTCAGAGGGTGACTGGGAGTATTGTCGTCGCCGTTGGTCGCAAAGAGGTTGTCGCTTGGAACCTACCTGCACGGAACCATGTTCTCAACACGAAGGCGAACGTTAACGATAGTATTCAGACGGCAACGATCAGTTGTCCAACAATGCTTTCCGATCCATATCCCTTGGAATTTGCATCGATATCCCCCGATCTCCACAGCGTTGCCATCGTGGAGGGCACTTCTCCCTTTGATGGCTATTTGCACCTACACGACGTGCCTACCGGACGGTGCCTTGGATCCGTGCCCATGCGTGGGGAAGGCGACAAACGTCCCTGGTTCACCTCGGGTGGGCGCGAAGTCTGGTATATTACGGATGATGACGAAGCAAACGGGTTGGCAATCGTCGAGGATAGCGAATCCGGCGTCATCAAGCTGGAGCACCTGGGGCCAACTGACCAACCACCAAATACGCCCCCCTGGTTATCCTCTCGTGGCTACCAGATTATGGATGATGGGTGGATACTCGACCTCAGTGGGAAGCGACTCCTATGGTTGCCCCTTCATTGGCAGTCGTTGGATACGCAAGCTAGGACATGGAGTGGGCGGTTTCTCGCGTTGTTGCATGGTGCACTACCGGAGGCTGTCATTCTGGAGTTAGAAGAGTGACCCGCGATCAACATTTCCCCTCCTCTCTCTCACGTCTCCTTTCTGTTCTCCGTATCCACCGCGTCTCGTTCACACTTTGGACATTAGCATTGATTGTGGTAGCCATGTATTTTTCTGATCTCCGCTAACGCTTATCTGCATGTCACCAGCTCACACCATTTCAATGTATTACGCATAATCACCACGCGAATGTTCTGGCTCGTTGGATGCCCAGATAAATTGCACGGGAAAGTTTCTAGAGTTGGTCACCGACTTCCCAAGAGATCATCTTTGCGGTTTACCTGGCTGGGCGGACGGGGAAAACCAACTATGAGGTCTTCAAAGAGGTCCCCGAAGCGTTAGATTCTTGGATCACGCTAGGAGACAAGCCCCAGGGTTTTTGAAGGCGTGAGGAGAGTGACTGTCATACACCATCCTACGCGCAGCTGTTCAGGCGAGTCTACATGTGGGACTGCAACGAGCTCAGTCCCAGGCTCTGCCACTCGTCGGCCATATAAACTTGTTTTACACAAGAGATCCAAGAATCTAATGATTGTCTACAACTTCCAACCCAACGGCGCATGTACGGCACGGAGGAGTGACTCTAGAACGAAGGGCGTAGATGTCTACGTCAGCGTGCGCTTCCGCTTCTGGACTTTCTTGACTCCCGTGCGGTTGATCACTTCAATCCATCGCCTTTGTATGCCCCTGGCGATTAAACATTCTGCAACAACCTTGATGTGTTCTCCTTGCACCATGATTTGCTTCAACTTTGAGTCATGAGGATTAGCTTGTACAGCTGTAGAAGACGCGCATGCCGTCTTCAGTCCCTCTGCGAGATTGTCTGCGTCGAGGCGGAAAATCTCAAACCCAGATATGTAAGTGACCGTGTGGTTACGGCGACGAACGACATTGACGGAAATCGGATGCGGTGTGCCTTCCCTAGGTGGTTGTGAATGACCCGAGTGCTGAAGCAAAGGACAGGGCGCTGACCCAATGATAGGCTGTCTACTGCCTGTAGAGATCTTGTACCATGCTTTCGTGCTATTAGTGATCCTGTTAACCACCTCATCGGTGCTCATGAATTTTTTCTCCAGGAGTCCTGGCCTGTCCTCCTCCTTCCCGTTCAAGAGAGTATCCAGAAGGAGTCCGTCCTGGGTGATGTCAACGAAACCTGGGTCGTGCGGCTTGAACAAGTGTTTCGACGTAAGGTACTGGTTGATAACGATCTTGATCCCTTCCTTCGTCAAGAATTCCTCCGGGCTAGCGTGGTCTCCAGGTCAGTAATCGCAAGGGTAGGTTGACCACCTGGCAGGACTCACTCTTTGCCAGTGTTCTGGAAGAAAGCGGCACTGACAGGGCCAGGTTTCCGTAGGAGTGTCACCTGTCGCTCACGATGTTGCACTTCAACCTTCTCTATCTCCTGGGCTTGCACCTCCTCCTGATTTTCCTTGTGTGCCTCGACGTCCTTCACAGTTACGTGACGAACGTGTGCTCGGACACCAGCATGCGACCCGTCCACACCTATATTGAAACCTTCATTAAACCGTCCTTCGACCACACGAAGCTGGCTCGTACCGGTAACGACCATCCCTCCCTTGGTTTCCTTGATCTTGATCAACCCTTCCTTGGCGCTCACCTTGAGGAATGCTGTCAAGGACTTGAATTCCGAGTGCTTAACATCCACCGGTGTGTTCACAGCTTTCGTAAGTTGGAAAGAACGATAAGGTAAGATATACGTCTCATAGAAAATCGACGGAGTGATTGGGAAGGACCCTGGCGGCACCTTCGACAGCGTAACGGAAATCGATTCAAGAAGGGCAGACCGTAGGGCTTCGGAAACCTCTGTGACGTTTCAGTGGCAGCTTTCGCTCATCCGTCCAATATACGCACCTTCTCGCGAGAGTCCTTTCGGTGTGTCTCCATCTCCGATGATTTCCAACTGCGTTTCTGCAGCTGCCTCGACTTCCTCACTAGACCACTCCTCGACGGTATCATCCTCTCCGTCCAGGTTATCTTCAAGGAGTTGTGGCCTAGGTGGTCTTTCTTCCCCACCCATCACCCATAACTCGTCTTTCCACGCGTGGAGAAGCGTCAGGGCTTTGCCTTTCGTACCTCCCTCCACTAAGTGGCTCGGAAGGGCCATGCGACCCACAGCTAAGGCTGAGCCAACGCGGAGTTTTCCACTCGCTGTGGGAGCATAATCTTGCGTTATGCAGACGAGCCGTCCGATAGAAAGGGAGGCAGAAGGTTGAAAGCTGATCTCTGTGACAGGGTATCACCTGTGAATCACGGGCAGAGGGAACTCGTCGTCACAAAGGATCACTGACTGCTATCCGATCCCAGCAGGAATGGGGCATGAAGCATGCGCGGAACCATCTCGCCCGGTATCGATAGAATGGGAAGTAGGTTGGGGTGCTTCCATAACGTATACACTCGTGGAGTGTCAGGGACGAAAAACGATTGAATCGCGGTTAGCTTACCGGTGGGTACGAAATCATCTATGGCCTTCCCGAATGTAAACCAGAGCGGGACACTCTCTGACGTGACGTAGGCCACCTACGAGCGTAGGGTAGTATGTTGTGGGTTCGTAGATCTAACATGTCGAATCAAAAGGCGAACTTACACCTTGAACGTGTGCATGGCTTTCGAATCTGACGGAAAACAACTCCTCCGGCACGACAAGCTCTGCAACCTCACGAGTGACGGAGAACTCGTCGATGACTATGTTCATGAACCTCCTCCGATCAAATGTCCGCAGCGGAACTACGCGGGCAAGGTTCAGAGGTTCGCAATCTGGTGGGCAACATGCGTCTTGCGATACGCACCGAAGCCTCTGGAGTTATAATCTAGGAACGGTTTCCTGAACATGGTGGTTGGAGATAGTGTGGCTGGCGCCAATTATCCTGAGCACGCGATGGGCCTCATTTATATGTCGTGTGGTCATCACGTGTTGGGTGCGCCGTTTGAGGCAAAGCAAATGCCGGCAAATGTTGCTTTTTTGTGCAGACAAGTCCGTGGTAAGGTGTCCGAGTAGAGGCGAATGGTGCGCGTAAAGCGGGGAGCCGAGGAAGAGAGGACAAAAGACAACGGTGGTGACTAACGGCGATCAAGCTGAACTGCAATAGAAGCCATGTAGGTATGGCAAAGATCCCAAGGTGATCTCACATCGATTAGTATGTGATAGCGTTAGGCGTCTTACCGTACTGCATTTGCGGAATGCCTATAACTCGCGCGAATTCACAATCCAGTAACAGTACAACGCAGAGTCACGACTCGAATCCGTCCGTTGGCCGGTACTTTGTCGCGTTCTTCTGGGGGTCCCCAAAGTTGTGTGATCTGGGTGGTGGTTGTGGTTTGGATTTCCAGGAGAAGGGACGGAGAAATGGAGAGAAACGGTACACAAATCATTTTAGCCACAAACTCTCACGTTTGCAGCCGGCTGTTCCTCCTCCCTGCCATTTGGACGGCCGATATTAATACTTCGACGCGTCACCGCCTACCTCAACTATTGGTGTGGGTAAACAATGATTTAGGACCGTATCCTGCGGAAAATGGTCTATCGGAATGGAAACAGCTGAGTATGTTGTGTGCTTTGATAATCGAGGTGTGGGAGCAACTGTGCCTCCACAATTGTAACCAACTCCGCGGGAGGGTGTCACCAGGCTTTCAGTTACACCGAATCTCGTGTCGTTTAAATCACAGCACGCCCATTAATTCTACAATCAGCAAAAAATACTAGTGACAAAGAGAAAGGCAGTCCGAAGCTAGTAGTTATCGAATGTCGAATTTACTCCCTTGGGGCTCTACTCGGGCCAACCACAGCATTCGTATACGACGGCAATTCCTTGACCGACGACAACATCTCCTTCGATTGCTTGATATTATCAATCTTCTTCCTGAGAGCGATAGCAGCTGGGTCCGCCGACCAATTGTTATACGCCTTCAAAGCCTCTTCCGCTTTCCTAACCTCCGCATCGATAATCGAGAGACACATATCCAAGTCCGTTTTCCCATTTCCCTGAGCTACAGCTCTTGTAGCAGCCTCCAGCTGCTCCCTAACTTCGGGTATCAGCTCGTTGTGCTTCAACCACAAGATGGCGAGCCAGAGAACCATGGCCGCAGGATCTTCCACATCAGCAACGACATCAATCAATTCGGGATTGTCGAGGCAACGACGGAAAGGTCGAGAACCGTCCGGAATGGCGGCAAAGTACTCCAGGAGCTTCCATTTCTTCGTGACGATGTGCGGACGCCAATGAGGAGAGTTGATCATTCCGAAGAGGACAGCGAGAGTGGCTTTCTGGACATCATCGGCATGCTGAATGCCGTCGACACTGTGGGCCCAGTCGATACAGAACTTTTTCATCTGATCAGACTCCATTATCGGGCGGTCAGTGTTGAACCATTTATCCCCAATAAGAGGGAGGAAGAATAGAGCAGCCTTGCGAAGCTGGAACGGCTTATGCTGTTGGTACACGTAACAAATACCGCGCACAAACGAGGGTTCTGTAGGGTCGAACTTGCTGAGGGCGTCGATAGTCGTCTGGTCGGAAGCATACGCCAACGCACGCATGGCGTTCTGGATTGGTATATCCCATTCATTTCCTGAACTCTTGGATGCCATATCGAAGTGATGGTCGAGGAAGGTGAGGATATCCTGGGGATCCTTGACCCAAGGCAATGACTTGTCCCATTTGTATGCACCGTGTAACGTAAGGCGGGCCGCTTCCCACTTCTTCTTCGTCGTGAAGTCATACAAGACGGGGGCTTGCATCACAACGTGGAACAGAGCGTAACTCTTTAGGGCAACGTCCCGACGAGGAAGAAGTCCGATCAAGGTCATCGCTGAGAATGCGTGGTCGAGCTGGTCCTGAGTCAGTTGAGGTTGTTTCATTATCGCGGTGAGACTGTCGAAGATCTTGATGATGTGGGATTCGAGTTCCCGGCTGTGAAAGGCATATTGAATCCACGAAATACGAGACCATCAGCGAACCTCGTACCTCTTGTCGACCACCGACAAGTCGTCCACGTGGATATTGATCCCAATGAGCAGACCAATCATCATCAAACAATCCGCAACGATGGCATCCGAGGGAGGAGGATCCATCGACAACGAGTAGCAGATGAACCCGGTCACGTCATCACCAAGCTTTCGAGAAGATCCAAGGATATCCCAAGCACGATAGAGTAGGATATAGGCCATCCAACTGTGATGCCCGACCGACAACTTAAGCCTGTCCCAGGCGATCTCTTTGCCCTTGCCCAACACCTGGTCGATTATCCCTAGCGTAGACTCAAGCTCTCCATTGTCGGTATAGCGTCGTGGACCGAATGCACGATGTTTCGCAGCGATAGTCGTCGCATCGGAATTGTCCCCAAGACATTTACGTTGGACAAGGACATGGAGGACGGCTTTGGCACTGAGGTAGGCTTGGTCTCTATATCGCGAGAGAACAACAGGGGGGACGGATTGTTCATCAAAGCATTCGAGGAGAGTGTCGTATATCCTCTGAAGAGGGACCGACTTTATACCCGCGTGCCAAACAATCTCGGGTACGAATCTGACGATAGCCTTGAGCACGTCCTGCTCGATCGGCTTCTCCAACATCCAAGTGACGCAATCGGCGTACACCACGTAACCATCCCAATCCGTGTCCCTGTGAGTGAAGAGAGGACCAGGGTCCGCTGCGAGGGTCCACATGGGCAACAGTGGATCTCCAGCTTTAGATTTGGGACGGTTGGGACGAGGCCTTGCAACTTGAGGACGAGAACGCCAGCTCTCTGGAAGCCATCGGTGAGCGAAGTAGTGAAGGATGAGGGAAAGTGAGGTCTGGTAGGGACAATGCCCGGAAAATGTCGCCGCAAGGCTACTAATAGTGTAAAAGAAGAGATAGAAGGACGTGAACCCGACTACAACCCCTGCAATTGTCTGTTCGAGGAAGAAGAGGTAGTACGTAAGGCCAGAACCAAGGAGAACGAGAGCTGCCTGGTGCATCAATGGCAGGCAGTCCATAACGAGGTTGAAACGCCAAGTGTCCATCCCGTCTATCTTCAGTTTCCTGTTCCGGATGGAACTAACGGACGACCCACGTTCTGGTTTGGCGTAGTGGTTTAACCATTGCCGACCCAAAATGGTGACGAAGGCGGCAGTGAACGAACAGCACAGACTTGAGTACAGGATCGCTTGGACGCGGACGACCGCCTTCTCTGGACCGTTCCATTGAGGGACGCCACTTTTGACGGGAACCTCCCCAGCGACAACTTGTAATACGGCGAAGCTCATCTTCTGGTAATCTGGCCTCAGTTCGCTTTGCACGTCAACGATGAACACAGATGTGACCGCGGATAGCAGTCCAGCCTGAAGCCGCCGTATATTCAGGGTCACGGAGTGATGTAGCACACACGAGCAAAGAACTTACGAAAATGAGGGTGGTGTCCAAGTCGCCATATCTCTTGAACACATCCTTATCATATTCATTGGCTTCGCGTTGGAACTTCTCGTTGAATTCTACGTGAGCGTTCTTGCTTGCGTTGGAGAACCTGGAAGTTGACACATCCTTTCCTTCCTTCGGTCCAATGACCTCGCTAAATAGACGGAATCACCGCTGAGCATCGTAAGGGGAAACGAAAAGTCTGAGATACACACGGTTTAGGATTCTCAACCGTAACGGGACCAACAACGCGCTTCGCCATGATGAGGGATTCGGGCGGAAGCAGAGCTCTAGTTTCACAGGGCCCTCGGGTGTGGGTGTGAATCGTCAACGTCCGAGGAGCGAGTCACGAGGGAAGCCACCTCGCCCAAAACTCTGATTTTATTCCGCGCAAACGGAGATAAGAGCCGAGGGTTGAAGCTGAGCGGGACCTGATGGGCGCTGACGCATGGCAGTGTGCTGTCAATCTAAATGTAGGTCGTGGAGGTCTTCCCCCCTCAGTCGGGATGGTGACTTGTGATTCACAAAAGATTCGCTGCCCCGACAAGCGTCGAGATTAATGGACCTGGGCAACTTGCGTTTGTGCCCAAGACGCCCATCTGCTCGTTATATTAGCGGGGGATAACACACAAAAATGAACCATAGAGCACTTACCAGTGTAGCCAGTTGGTGTCGTGAAATCCATGGGATGGCTGGATAAACAAAGACCGAGACGTTTGTTGTCGTTTACGACGAGGATACAGGATTGTGGATCAATCATAGCGGCGCCAGCTGTACAGACAACCACTGGACTACATCAAATCCACCAAATGTTCTTTACACTTCTTTCCACGTTCGTCTCCGAAATGTTTAGGTAACATGGGAAATACTAGGACCTCGGGAAAGTCTACCGATGTGTTGAGTCTCGAAATGCACAGGACATGAGGCAGTTGGAAAGTCATCGGACGTGTGGCGGGGGAGTAGCGAGGCCGTTCCAAAACAGATGGTTTCCCTCCCTCCACACTACAAATCTTATATGCCCTCCACTTCGCGCGAAGTCTCAGATCCAACCAATCCTCACCGACGCCTTCCAGTGCAAGAGGCTATATTACGGTCGCAAGCGGGTTTCCCCTCCATACGCAACTGCGAAGCAGCAGCGATCAGCCGGAGTCCTCTTGCAGTCACCTAAATAACCGCAACATGGATAACCTCCGGCCCTGTAAGAACTCAAGATACGAAGAGGTCTTTCTGAACACAATTTGAGAGTCTCGGCGGAGGGAGGAACGATTGAAGTAAAGAGAGTCGTGTCTTTGCGACAAGAGAGGTGAAGCTGAAGTGCCGAGTCCTGGTAGGAGGGCGCTCGTATGTGTCGATAAACTCTGCAACGATGGACAGGGAAACTTTGGACTGCGTACGAACCACTCGGAGATGACGCTTGGGTCTAGTGGGGTAGACTCGGCCGTGTTAGGGCGGGCCCCGTCGTTGGGCTCCCGTAATAGTTCGGTTGCGTAGTTGGTTATCGCATCTAACATACAGAAGGTCCCTGGTTTGAGCCCGGGCCGAATCATTTTTATTTCTCAATAGGTCGAGGACTCATGGCGTATGGGCGTAGTGCTCAATGGTCGGATCCTCAGATGTGGAAACACCGCCAGCCTGTCATTTCCGGTCTTGAGGAGGCCGATGACTGTGTTCCGTGCATCAACGTTCAGTTGGCGTGAACCACGGTCAGGTAGAGGTGATGGTAGCTGTGTTTCATGGAGAATTCGAGCCCCACGAAGGCAAGCATGGGTGCTCCTGAAGGTACCTTGATCGGACCCAGACTTGCGAGCTGTTATCAAAGTTTCTTCGTGCCATGTAACCATAACCGTTGTCGTGAAAGGTTACTAACAGGCAAGGGTTTACACCGCTGGAGTATATTAATCCACTCGCTTATGGCACACGTATCTAAAGGTAGGATTTGTCTGCGTGATATATGGTTGGAGTGGTCACTTTACAAGTTAGCCACTATGATCTTTTATGATCCCTTCAATGTGGGATAGTCCTATACGTCCTCTCACCTGCGACACCTGCGTGCGTTTGATAGCGTAAATAGAGAAACCCGTTATCAGACATCATGTGAACCGTACCAGTCGATTGCGACATGGGTACGACCACCTGAGTGAGAGAGGATGAGTGATTGTGGGAACATCGATCTAGGCTTGGTCGTTTCTCGCTCGAGGCCACGCCTCGGCAGGACACTATCTCGCTGTCGTTCCTAAATACGCCCTCAAGAACCATAACGTGGACTCGGAATGGACCAGACCACTAGCAGTTTCAATGACTCCCCCGCCCCCACTCGCCTCAACACCCTAGATGCACGTCCCAGGGTTCGCGATGCGGTCTAGAGCCGATACTCCACATTGACCTACCGCCCCTCAGTGATGGTATAAAGCCTTTAGATTAGAGACATACTCTACTCATCATCACACCTACTCCTACAACCCCCTTCCTACAGCTCCCCTCCTATCATTGTCTTCATCCCTATAGTTCATAATGCCAGGAGAGGTACTCGACCGTCCCAACCCCCCACCCGGGAAGTCTCAACTTCCGGATTCTATCCTCGAATACCATGTCAACCTCAAATTTACTACTGCGCTCACCTCGGAGGAGCTCCAGGCGATCACCAAGTTCCGTCGTGCGGCTGACTACATTGCTGCAGCTATGATTTTCCTCAAGGACAACGTCCTGCTAGAACGTGAGATCAAGCCCGATGATATCAAGCCGAGGTTGCTTGGACATTGGGGAACTTGTCCCGGATTGGTTCTGACCTATGCGCACTTGAACATGCTCATCAGGAAAGAAAATGAGAAGATGATATTTGTTGTTGGCCCAGGTATGTAAATTTTCCTTAACTATATGTGCAATTTCAGACCTCTAACACCCTCTTAGGACACGGTGCACCTGCTATCCTGGCCACCCTCTGGATCGAGGGTTCCCTTGCAAAGTTTTTCCCTCAGTATAGTCTCGACAGAGCTGGTCTTGAGAACTTGATCGCCGGTTTCTCTACCCCAAGCGGTTTCCCTTCCCACATCAACGCCGAGGTTCCGGGATCGATTCACGAAGGTGGTGAACTCGGATATGCTCTTGCTGTTGCTTTCGGTGCCGTCATGGATAAGCCCGAGTTGATCGTCCCAGTGATCATTGGCGACGGCGAAGCTGAAACCGGACCCACAGCCGCGTCGGTAGATTCTATCTTTGCAAATCCGCTGCGTGTTAACTCCGCGTTTACAGCGCCTGGCATGCTGCCAAGTACATCGACCCAAAGGAGTCGGGAGCCGTTCTACCGATCGTTCATGTTAACGGTTTCAAAATCAGCGAACGAACCATCTACGGGTGTATGGACGACAAGGAGATGACTGCTCTTTTCACTGGTTACGGCTACCAGGTTAGGATCGTAGGCAACGATCTCGCGAACATCGACCAGGATATGGCTGCTTCCCTCCAGTGGGCTTTGGGTGTGATTCGATCCATTCAAAAGGCCGCTCGTGAGGGCAAGCCCATCTTCAAGCCCAGATGGCCTGTCATCATCCTCCGTACTCCAAAGGTGCGTGCGATCCCGTCCGGTTACTTATGATCGGTGACCGAGTCCCCCATCCACAGGGTATGGGTGCTCCTACGAAGTACAAGGGAGAATTTATCGAGGGTTCCTTCCGTGCTCATCAAGTTCCAGTTCCCGACGCTAAGACTGACGGCGAAGGTCTCAAGATCCTCCAAGAGTGGCTCTCATCGTACAGCCCTGCTGAGCTCTTCACCGAAAAGGGAAGACCCGTAGATGAGGTCCTCTCTGTTGTCCCTCAGGACAAAGAGAAGCGCCTCGGTCAGGTCAAGGAGACTCACGCTGGACGTGAACCCATCGTCGTTCCTGGTTGGAAGGAGTTGGCAGTCGCAAAGGGCGGCGAGGAGTCATGCATGCGCTTGGTTGGCAAATACATGGACAAGGTCTTCCTCGCGAACCCAACCAGCACCAGGATCTTCTCCCCTGATGAACTAGAGAGTAACAAGCTTGCTGCCGTATTCGGGAACACGGGTAGGAACTTCCAATGGGACGAATACTCCTTCGGTCAGGGCGGACGGGTTGTCGAGATTTTGAGTGAGCATACTTGCCAAGGTCAGTTGGAATGAATGTCCGATTATTTAGTATCTACTGACACTTCTACTTCCAGGAATGCTTCAGGGCTACACAATGACTGGACGAACCGCCCTGTTCCCGTCTTACGAGGCCTTCATCGGTATCGCGCAGACGATGATGGTCCAATACGCCAAGTTCGTCAAGATGGCCAAGGAAACCAACTTCCGCGCCCCTAACGCTTCTCTCAACTACCTCGAGACGTCCACCTGGACCCGCCAGGAACACAATGGTTTCTCCCACCAGAACCCGTCGTTCATTGGTGCCGTCCTCAATCTCAAGGCTGATGCTGCTCGCGTCTATCTCCCACCAGATGCAAACTGCTTCTTGAGCACGATCGCTCATTGCATAAACTCGAAAAACTACGTCAACCTCATGGTTGGATCGAAGCAGCCCACAGCTGTTTGGCTTAGCCCGGAGGAAGCTGATATCCACTGCCGAGCTGGTGCTAGCGTCTGGAGGTTCTGTTCTACCGACGAAGGTCTCCGTCCAGATGTCGTCCTCGTTGGTATTGGCACAGAGGTCACATTCGAAGTCATCGCCGCCGCCGCTCTTCTTCGCACGCTCGCCCCAGAACTTCGCGTAAGGGTCGTGAACGTCACCGATCTCATGGTCCTCGGACCCTTCGGTTCTCACCCACATGCTCTTTCGGACACCGACTTCGAGAACTTGTTCACTAAGGACAAGAAGATCGTCGTCAACTACCACGGTTATGTACACGACGTGGCTGGGTTGGTGTTCGGTCGTAAAGGGGCAGAGAGGATGCACATAGAGGGTTATAGGGAGGAAGGAAGTACGACCACCCCCTTTGATATGATGTTGAGGAACCACGTATCGAGGTACCACGTTGCTGGAGAGGCTGTTAGGGGAGCTGCTCTTTTCAATGAGCGTATTGCCCTGAGGTCTATGGAACTCGGTGGCGAGTTGCAAGGAAGGATCAAGCGTGATCAGAAGTATATCTTCGAGTACGGTGCTGGTGAGTCTCAACGATCTCTCCGCGGTATCCTTGGGTTTGTTTGCTTACACATTTCTTCCCCATAGATCCCGCTGGAACTTATGACGTTCCCACTTTCAACTAACCTCGTCATCCCCGAGAAGCTAAGCGGTCAAAATCGACGTCGTCATGTGTAGCATGAATTCTCCTTAGAATATTTTCAAAGGCCGTTTTTATCGCCTGTATCCCTGTATACTACGATAGTACCAATGTTGTCGGTTCCCATTAAACGAAATATAAACGCGCCCTATCTACTGTGGAAACCTTGCGCAGCTAAGATCATCGACATCATGAGATGAACCTTTGGGAAGACCCTAAGGCGAGGCAGCAGAGAGTGAGGCAGTTCTTTCAACGCGCAGACCAGAAGTTTTCCAACGACAGACCATCTGCAGATCTTCAACGTGTCAGGAGAGCCATAGAATATTCCCCTCAAACGGGTAAGCTAGGGTCTTGAAACGTGTGCGCACTGGCAGGACGGCGGCTTTGGTCACCGATTCGAATGTCGAGTAGTTATAGAGGCCCTTCGCGTTTGTGCATCGTGCCTGTAATCTCAGCGAGTTCGCAATTGAGCCTACATGTGGTCGGAAGCACTTCGAACACGGTTCTTCATACTTCCATTTCGCGCTTTCGACGTTCTGCTGGATATTCACGATTGTATAGGTCTTGTTACAGGCTGATTTCCGTTGCTTCATTTACATAGAGTCCATGGTCATGCTTGCGATTTGCAGCCGCATCTGCATTTAATATTGCCGGGTTTTGTCTTCGTATACAGGAGATAATACTGCGTGGTAAAGGTCAACATAGCCCGACCGTGCACCGCGCCGCAGAACCTACAATCCAAAATGAACACTACCACGCCAAGAGTCTATAGAGGTATAGCTATACTACAGATTGCTGCTTTCGTGTATACGCGTAAACCAGCGCTGCGAGTCCCACTGGGATTGCGAACTTTAAAATCCTTGGGGCCAAAACCTTCGCTACGTCAATGCTAACACGAGCGTACGTAACGGCACTTGAGGGCAGATTAAAACCAAATGCGAAATACCGAAGAAGCGTGCTCACGTAGACAGGCTTGCAGCCCTGGCGCTCAGAATATCATAAACGCCTCCCTTGACGATTTCGTTTTCAAGCAACAACACGGGTCCATCATCGATCAACGCGAACACCGAACCAGTAGTTTCCAGGTCCGGGTGCGTCGCCGCATACAGCGTGGTAACTGCGATTCGGTTTATGGGGACCATGGGAAATCCTGCGAGGAAAATCATGTTGGCCGCGTTCAGGATGCCAGTCGCTGTACACTCCTCAGGGTTCACGTTCTGATGCCGGTGCGGTGTCGAAGAACTCACCGCTGAAGAAGGGGTGGATTATGTTAACACGGATGTTCCTGCCCTTAACTGCGGCCGCCACGGAGCGAGCGAAACCGAGCACAGCGTGTTTGCTGGCGGTGTACATCGGAGCGGCGGCAATACACATCCAAGACGCTTGAAAGTTCGAACATGAGATACGACCTATGACTTATCAGGTTTCATCTTACCCATAGAGCCCATTACGACGATAGCCTTGAGGTCTGATGGTGATGCTCTGTTCAATTCCAAGTAGTGTAGGGCCAAGGATGTTGCTAAACCCTCATCAGAATACTGTACTAACCGGAAAGAACTGGAATCCCACGTACAATAGATGACACCATTGATATTCACGTCGAGGGTCGTAGTAGCTGGCTTCCTAGGTTTGCCATCTACTACTTGAGAAACAAAGAAAGTACCAGCTTCGTTGATACCAGCGTTCGCAATCTAACATGGAACCGTTAATGGCAATGCGTCGGTTTCATAATAAGACGTACCACCACGTCAATGGCACCAAAGGCCGATATACCCAGTTCGAACAAAGCCAATTGGCTATCCCAATTTGTGACATCACACCTTTGACCAACAGCCTCTCTATAGCAAGCGCTCGTGTCAAAGGGCACGCATAAAAAAGCATCGGACAATATTTCGGACTACAGATAACCACATACCCTCCAGATTTTCTGATTTGCGTAACGACTTCATCGATGCCGGCAGTATTGAGGTCACCCAAAACGAGTTTGGCCCTACCATACGCCCCCGTAATGATGAGAACATTTCGGTGCGCGTTTGACGAACGTTTTGGAAAGCTCACTTAAAACGGGCGAAGACCAACGCGGTCTCTTTCCCGATCCCTGATGCAGCACCTGAGGGTTAGTATAACGCGTGTGCCTGTAATCAGCGAAAAATCCCAGCACGTCAGCGCTCCAGCGTTTTGGCACGCACCTGTGACGAGAACGACCTTCCCTTTTGATCCTTCGCCGTACTGAAGCAGTTGTTCGTCGTTGAGAGAGGTCATAATAGTTCGAGAAAGGACGCGTCGGTTGCGATGTTTTTTGTTGGTTAGGTTGCCACGTAGGGGCTTGTGTACACATTCAGAAAACGTTCGGAAGGCGTTTACACCTCTTGAAGGTCATGACCCTGACTGGCGTCCATGATTGACGCCTCACTCGCGAACTTGTCAGGCAGATTCAATGGGGAACCCCCGAGGCTCCGGCCAATAGGAATGCTTGACATTGAGCTGTCAAGTTGCCCCGATCTCAGTCTCACCTCACTGGCCTACTGATTTCCCTCGATCCATGTCCCAACAACAAATTGGTCCCACGTTCGAGCCTGACCCCATCCCACCTGCCTTGACTTTCCGTCTCCCTGACGACACCCTGGCAAAGTCCTCGCAGGATGTAGCGGATGATCCGATATATGTCGAACTGGGTGGAGAAGCTCTCTGTTCTTTCGTTCCACAGTCGCGTGCTCTTCGAATCAGCCCACACGGGATTGTTAATCCTGAGCGCGCAGAATTCGCTCCTATCTTAAGGTTCACCCTCGCCCAAAATCGGACCACGATCTCTCGCGATGACCTTTGGGGTGCCCTTTACGGATTATGGCTCAGGAAGGCCGAGAACGATGTGATTCCCTTCGAATTGTCTGATGATATCGAAGGCGCCGCAGATTTGAAGAGTTACCTGGGTCAGTTATCTGATTAGATCCGTTGGCTTGGCAAAGTCTGAAACTTACCCTCCTTTATTTCGTCTTAGTCTCCACCGGCCTAGCGTTCGCTCCCCCTGATGCACAGGGCCCTTCAGAGCTTCTTTTGGTGCGAGCTTCGTTCTGGCAAGGCGCTGGTGCCTCTTTGGCGAGGCATTGGTTGCGATCACCCGTTGCCCACCCATCTCTGTCACCTTTGTGTCCATTCCCATTCTTCGAATCATTCACCCGCAGTGAACACGTGTTAACAACCCACCCGAGGCGCCCTCCTAAACCGGCCCCCGGTGAGGTCTTGTACGCCCGTTACATTTGTGCCGTTGGTCAGATGCTTAGATTTACTCATATCGATGCGTCAAACCCGAGGCACTTCGAGGCGTACCAGAGATGGCAGAATTCTGATCGGGTGAATATCGGGTGGAGGGAGAAGGGCCCAGAGGAGAAGCATAGGACATATCTTGCAGACCGATTGGCAGATTCCCACATCATGGGATTCGTTGTTGAATGGGATGGGGAGCTCGCAGGATATGGTGAAATGAGTTGGGTCAAGGAAGATCCGATGGGGTGAGGCATTCCTACAGTCTCATTCGTCTGGGAGAAGTTTCTGATCCGAAGCACAGTACCTACGTTGGGGGACTTGGAGACCACGACCAGGGAACCCACCTTTTGATAGGAGAAGAGAAGTTTAGGGGTCGTCACAGGTGTAAGTTTTTTGCCATGCCCGTACTGGAACTGACGGTCACACATGATGTGTGATTGGTTAGTCACCGCGGTCATGACAGCCATGAAGCATGCCTGCTTCTTGCGCGATCCGAGAACAGATGTCGTCGTAGGCGAACCCAGGTACGACCTGCCCATCGTACCAAGACTCAGGCTTTTCCTCCCTCAAGAATTGAATCGGGTAGGTGTCTGTATGACCAGACTTAACGTGTTCGGTCAGTTAACGGCGTCGCTTGGCAGGAATTCGAGTTCCCGCACAAGAGAGCGGTGTATTTTGTACTCAGGCGTCATCGCTTCTTCCAGGCGGCCACGTTGTACTAGAACAAAAACATGTCGCCGTTTCGGAGGTCTCCCTCCGATTCTCGAGTAGGGTAGACGCGCAAAAATGGGATGGAAATGACCTACATGACTGATGACACGTGGGAAAGTGCTTGGCCGCCCTTTTCAGTTTGCTCCCAGACTTCGACCATAATCGGATACATACCATCTCCAGGCCTTCTGCCGGTGGGATCTTGGGCATGGGACTCCGCTAAATTTTGAAGGCCTACAACGGCGTAACATTCACACCCGTCTCTAGGCCGAGGAGGTCTGACCGTCACTCCGATGGACTTTCTACGGCCAACGATTTTGATTCCACAGTACCCTAGCCGACCGATTGTCATACCCTACTTAGGATAGTTTCTGGCGGCAACGTCCATCGTTAAACGTTAAACGTTAAACTTTTTATCAGATAAGATGAGCGCTCTCAGTCGGCTGTACATCGATCATCTCGCTGCACCAGACCATTTTGGGCGCCAACTCTCCTCTCCGACATGCCGTCTGCTGCCGGTGAGTGGCCATGGACGGACTACACCTTTCATCCCTTCCCTATCCTCTCCTCTTCAAAACACACACCTTCTCGGGTTGGACGCATAGAACTCACACACCCACTGCATCCGGACACCAACGATCACAGCGTTCCGTGGAGACAGTTGCTATGGGCGGCTATAGTCAAGCTTACGTCTCTCTACGTCGACGCTCCAGAATTCGTATTCGCTGAAATACATGGGAATCAGCCCATCTCCACCTTCAAGGCGATCACTGCAACGATCCAGCAAGACTCCGTCACTTGGACTGATTTAGCCTCCTCACTCCACGGCCTCGAAAGACGCCGTGTCCCGGTTTCCCGCGCACGAATAGCCCTTGATTTAGCAGATTCCGTAAACCCCTACCCCGTCGTTGTCGTTTGGGATAACCTTACCCCCGAACTCGTAGACGTCGACGGATCTGCAGTGGTTGTAGAAGTCGAGACCCAGAACGAGAACAACGGGCACGTTGTTATTGCCCTACGATGGAATCACTCGATGTTGTCTCCGGACGCTGCGCAGATTTTCATGAAGCAAACTCTCGCTTTGTTTGACGTTGCAGCTGCTGATCCATCGAGAATTGCAAGCACTCTTGAACTCGATTCTACCCTCACTTCGATAATCGAGGCAGACTACAATCCCGAGGAAGCCTGTTGCACAACCGACTGGCTGGTTCGAAATGCAACTGAACGTCCAGACGCCATTGCCCATGAAATCTACTCCAACCTCTCCTCCCCTCCGTATCTCCTCACCTATGCCGAACTCAACAACATGGCGAACAAGCTCGCGCACTGGCTGCGATCCAACGGGCTACAGTTAGAAGATCGAGTAGCGTTGTGCCGTTCGAGGGATCTCCAGTTTTACGTTGCTCAAGCAGCAATCTTCAAGTCAGGGGGATGCTATGTTTCGGTGCGTGCATTTGTAGGTGGTCTACGTCATGTGATTCATACTTCACATCGTCCAGATTGATCCCGAACTTCCCGAAGAGCGGAAACGCCACATTGCCGAAGACTCTGACGCCAAATTTGTCCTCACAAACGATGCATGGTTTAAGGGTTTCCAGGGTCCAGTGTACTCACTGGACTCTGCGACAACTCTGAAACAGATCGCCTCGCAGGATTCTTCGGAAATATCGCTGGCGAAGTTGGATTCATTAGCGTATCTCCTCTACACATCTGGTCAGTGATCCTTATATCCTTGGTTAAGCACGTTTCTGATCGCGAACGCAGGTACAACTGGAAAGCCTAAAGGATGTCTACTTAACCACCGCGGCATTTATTGGGCGATTAAAGCTATGTGCGAGTACCCATGGGATGTTACCAATCCAGACACGGATAAACGCCTTGCAATGGCTTGTACGTGTATTTCCCGTCTCCTACGTTCTCAAAACTGACGCCCAAAATCTCTAGCGGTCGCATTCGACGTGCATATATCGGAGATCTGCCAAGTTTGGTGTCTGGGGATTCGCCTCGTCAGCGCACCTCGTTTTGAATTATTGGCAGACCTCCAGAACAACATTCTTCGCTTAGGAATAACCCACTTGGGGATGGTTCCTAGCATGATTGAGGCAACGTTGAGTACGCCGGAAGACTTACCATTGAAGTATATGGCGTCTGGTGGTGAGAAGATATCAGACGCGGTAAGCGCGAAGATGGCACAGCGCGATAAAATCGGATGCTAATTCCTTGATCTTTAGGTATTGGAGACTTGGGCCGACAACGTAAAAATCATCCTTGCGAATTTCTACGGGTGTGTTCTTGTGGTCGCTTACATTCCATTATATAGCGGTTAATATTTTCGTTAGCCCTACGGAAGTAACCATCGGGTGTGTTTCTCGGAAAGTTTCCGCGAAGGATCGGAAGGAGAATATCGGCAGGCCGTTCCCTGCATGTTCAGCCTACATCGTCAACTCCAAAATGGACATCTTGCCCCTTGGTGTCGCAGGCGAGCTTGTCATTGGGGGACCGCTTGTTGCGAGAGGGTACCATCACCTACCCGAACTTACTGCAAAGTCATTCGTGGAGTGGCCAACGAAAGGCTGTAGGGCTTATAGGACGGGCGACTTAGGTATAGTCGTTACTTTGCTACTCACCCATGACTGATATCCATCCCTCGCATAGTGCGCATGACCGCTGACGGGACCCTCCTCATTCACGGTCGAATCGACTCCCAAATCAAACTCCGGGGTGTTCGGATTGAGAGCGAGGGTGTTTCTGAAGTAGTTCGCAAGTCTATCAAGGGAAAAGCATCCGCCCAGACACTCACCACTTCCCATCCCGAACTCGGGAACGAGATCTTGGTTTCTTTCTTTGCCAACGACGACCCTTCAGTCACGGTCGACCAGAAACGAACATCTACTCCGAAGATCTTGCTGGATAGGAGCGAGGACCTAGTCCCGATCAGGGGTGCTGTCCAGGCCGAACTCGCTGTTTATATGCGGCCCTCACATATTATTCCTCTTGACTTCCTGCCGTTGACTTTGAATGGGAAAATTGATGGGAAGAAGGTGTTGGGTGTTTTCCAGCAGACACCACTCAAAGATCTCATGAAGCTACAGCGCTCCGGCGCACTGAATCAAGCAAGCGGGACTACTGGGGGACCTACGGATATCGAACGAAAGGTGATAAACAACGTTTCCAGGATATGTGGCCTTCCAGAGTCCCAACTTTCGCCTGCTTCGAACCTTTTTGAGTGTGGCTTCGATTCGCTGAGATTCAGTGCGTTTACACGAGCGTTAAGGGGAGAGTTCGTATCCTCAGGGTTATCGGTGTCCTCTGTTATGCAGTCTCCCGTCATCGAAGCCATTGCCAAGCTATGCTCCGAGGTCAATGGAGAGGATTCTAGGATAAAAGTTACAGATTTGACCTCGTTGGAGGACTTCTCCAAGCGGCATTGGCCTTCAATCCGACAGATATTCCGAGAAGACGACGTGGAACAAGTGCTGCCGACGCTCCCCATCCAGGACGGAATTCTTGCGCAGTCCAGGCAATTCAAGAACCTTTACGTCCAACACTTCTTGTACCGCCTCAAGGGAGGAGTCGACTTAGGTCGACTGGAAAACGCTTGGCATAAGGTCGTCCGGCGACAGGAAACCCTTCGGTATGTCTCTTCTCTTCTTCTGTTGCCTTGGGGATACTACGTGGTTCATTTCCTTGAAGTGTTGCGTTTATTCTCGAGTCGGACACGTTACAGGTCGTTTTGTCTCCCCATGCGTCATCACTGCCTTGGATTTTCCACGACACTGAGGAAGACCACAATATCTCTGAATGGTTCGAAGCCGAAGAAGGGGCAAGGATTGCAGAAGATATCAACGATGACATCGCCACCCCACTATTCCGGCTCAACTTCTACCAGTCTCCCCACGCTTCCTATCTCTCTGTCTCCATCCACCATGCCCTGTACGATGGCATCGCCTTTCCTTTGCTCATGAAAGAAGTGGACGCAGTATACAGGAATCAAAGCCTAGAGGACGTTGTTCCACTCGCACAGGTTGTCCACCACATCAACCTTGTCTCTCATGGTGACCGCGCGAAAGAGTTTTGGGTCTCTGAATTCGAGGGCATCAATCTTCGCGACAGGCCACTTTATCGGAGGAACGAGCGCCAGGTCGTGCGATATGCCAGGGTTTTGGATACATCTCTACAAGATCTACGATCGAGATGCTCGGCGATCCATGTTACACTCGAAGCTCTATTCGCTAGCACTATCGCTTATTTAGGAGGAAGGTCCTTTGGATGGTCAAATGATCCAATCTTCGGCGTGAGTTTGAGTATCACGGGGTGTTGTCTGTTCTTACCCGGAGTTGGTCTAGATTATTCACTCTGGGAGAATCAGCCATGCTATCGACTTAGATAACGTTATCGCGCCACTGGTTTCCGTCGTTCCTTTGCGGGTCAGACTCCGACAGGCGAAGGTTATCGAATACATTCAGTCTTGTCAGTCTTCGATCACCAGACTGATACCATATGAGCATGTTCCGCTTGGAACTATCCAACGCTGGCTTGGGGTGACTGCCCTTGTCGACGTTCTCTTCTCAGTCCGCGAAGAAATCCCCCCGAATCAATACGATTGTTTCGAATATATCCCATTCCATCCGCCACCACCAGAGGCACGTTCACCACGTTGTGTGGACCGCGTGTCATGTCTTACTGAAGCCATCACAGTTCCCTATCGTTTTCGAGATCGTAGTCAACACAGCTAGTGACACCATTGAACTCAGGTCCGCCGTTGCAGTGGACGAAGAAGTCTCAAAAATCGTCCAAGAGCTGGTTGATGACTTCGAATCGCACGTAACATACCTTTCCGAATCCTCAGGTGGGGACCTTTCCCTCCCGGATGCCGGTGATCAACCCAATCATGGATGGCCTGTGTTTCAACCCCGAACTCAAGAGGAGAAACCTGCAGATCCACAGATCGTTGAGATAATTATCTCCGAATTCAGCACCTTTCTTCGCCTTCCTGCGGAGAACGTGCGGGAGGAATCTACGCTCCTGTCGCTCGGCCTGGACTCTTTAAAGGCAGTCACACTCTCTCACAGGTTCAGAGAGCGAGGAATACTCATTTCACCTATGGATATCATCCGAGCAGGTTCCATATGTGGGCTCGCCTCAGCTTCAGTGATGGAAAGACAACAGGAGATTTCGAGTCAGGAGGAGAGCGTTTCTGAGTTGGATCAACTTATATGGCAAGATCTCCCCGCGGAGTCGGCCAGGCTGAGTAGGGATGATCAGGTCGAGATTACGGCTGCGACTGCTCTCCAGGCCGGGATGTTATCTCAGGTAATTTCACCCCATGTTCATGGGTACATCAGGTATTCACTGGCATTTCTCTTAGACGGTTGCTTCCTTGGGACAACTCTATGTACATGCCTTCACATTCAAGCTCCATCGGTCATGCCAAATCGAACACCTGAAAGAAGCGTGGAGAACTTCGATCGAAAATCTTGACATCCTGCGGACGTCATTCCACTTCTCAGCTGAAGTCGGTCGTTGGGCTCAGGTTGTGCATTCCCTTCTTGACTTCAAGTGGACTACCGAGAAGAGGCGATCTATGGATAACGCGGCGAAGGATTTCATTCGTAGCCTGCACTTCGACGCCGAGAGCGCACTTCACCGCCCCCCGGTTTATCTTCGTCACGCGTCCTCGCCCTTTGGTGGCAAAGACTACCTCATCGTGGTCCTTCATCATGCCCTCTACGACGGAATCTCGCTTCCCATGCTGTTCGACTACGTTAAGGCAGTGTACAAGAGTGATCCCCCCCTTACTACCCAGTTCCATTCATTATCTCGTCGGATGACCTCTCTCGAAGCACACGCCACGGATTATTGGGGAGCTCGACTGAAAGGTGTTAATCCATGGGTGTTCCCCCGAATGGTTTCTTCCACCGCAGATGCTTGGCGTGTTTCGAAGGTGGTAAATGTTACCAAGGAGACCATCGATAGGTTTTGTCGTCGATATGAAGTGTCCGCGCAGTCCATTGCCCAAGCCTCCTGGGCAAAGGTTCTGGCAATTTCCTCGAAACACCTTGATGTTGTCTTCGGTCAAGTAGTCTCGGGGAGAACACTGGTCGGGTCTGAGAAGATCATCGGACCTATGTTCGTGAGTGCCCACTTCGTGTGGTATTGGTAAATTTCCCTGAACGAATAGCAGAACACAATCCCTTGTCGGGTCACTATCGGGAAGCAGCAAACGGGTAGAGACGTGGTGCGCTCCGTACACAAGTTCAACTTGGAAGCCCTCCCTTGGCACCATGCATCCCTCCGGTTGATACAACGAGCTCTGAATACAACCTCATTGTGCGACACCCTATTCCTGTTCCAACCTAACACTCGGAGGGAAACCGAGCGGGACCCACTATGGACCTTAGTATCGCGGCCAGACGAAAAGGAGTCGAAGTCGCAGGTCAGTCGGCATTAGGCCTCTGATGCTTATCTCCTGCTGAGCTTATTTCAGTATGCCGTCAACATTGAGATCCACCAGCGCCCTAGTTCGTGGGTTATTCACTCTTCTTGTTCTACAGCTGTCATGGATATGTCCGGTCTCGAAGAAATCCTCACAATGTACGACGACGCGATCACACAGATCGTGAACCAGCCAGGAGATCGACTTATGCCCGCAGACTTTTCGACTGTGGAAACTCATACGTCAAATCCTAGCACCAGTGATGATCCCACACACGAAGAACTCGAGTGGGAAGAAGACACAACTACAGCGATCGTCCGTGGTCTCCTTTCGCGATTCTCCAAACTCCCCGAGAAGCTCATCCGCGGCACAACTTCCCTTGCTTCTATTGGAATCGATTCTATCACCGCCTTGCAGATCTCCTCGCTCGCTCGTAAACAAGGCATATTCGTCTCCCCCGTGACTATTATTCAGAGCACGAACGTCCACGAACTTATGGTGAAGATTTACGCGGAACGGATGGAAGAATCGTCTGGATCGGGTTCTGCTGCCTCTCCGAGATTTGCGCACGTGGAAATCCTGTCATCCCTCGCGGATGCGATTCGCACAACCATGCCACGCCACTTGCGGCAATATATCGAGACGATTTATCCGGTGTCTCCTGGGATGGAATGGATGATCGGGGCCTGGCAGAACAGTGGAGGATGTCGTTACCAACATGCATTCATTCAACGGGTTCGTGGGAGGGTTGAAATCCGACGCTTGGAAAGGTCTTGGGATGTACTGCTGAGATCCCATCCTATTCTACGGTCGACGTTCTGCCCCGTCCCAGCGGTCAAGGGAAACTCAGACCATCTACTCGCTCTCTGTGTTTTGGACACGTCCCCTGGCAATACGAAACGGCTAAGCCACCGGAAGCTTCCTCGTTTGCACAGCGAAGGGCAGGCATTGGCCGCGGAGGCTAGGATGTCCGTAATGCACCCTGCTGCCGCCCCGGGTATCCACCCGCGTCTTACGGTATTGGAAGGTAGTCGCGATACTTACATCCTGTTGAACTTTCATCACTTCCAATACGGTGAATGCCTATCCTCTCCTGCCTGTCCAACAACGAACTGAATTTCGTCCCCACAGACGCTGGGAGCCTCCCGCTCCTCATTAGGCATCTTGAAGCAATCTATCTTGGACTCGACTTCCACTGCGAAGCAAACCTTGGCCCTCACCTCAAGTCGCTATTGCCAACACCTCCCAAGAGGCACAATCAAGAGAAGTATTGGCGTGAGGTCTTCCCCGCGGGTTGGCGACCAAACTTCTTCGTCCACCCATCATCCTCCCGAAAGAAGACTCGAGCCAATTACCTTTTCCGCGGTGTTGTATCTTCATCAAAAGAATTGCAAGAGATAGCTAGGAAGTTCGACCTGACTCTCCAGGTGATCCTCCTTGCTGCTTGGGCGCGTGTTCACTCTCTCGAATGTTCAGCATCCGAGGCTACTTTTGGGATTTGGCACTCAAGCAGATTCGTGGACACCCTTGCTTTACCGTGCCTTAACCTCCTCCCGATTAGGGTTGTAGATACACACCGCCCAATTCTAGAGGTCGCAAGGGCATTGATGAAGGACCTTCAGAGGCGCTCCGGAACACTAGAGCAGTCCAAACTCAGGGATGTCAGCGGGTGGGCTGGGTTGGAAGGGAAACCCCTGTGCAACGTATACGTGAACGTCTTGCATACAGGGCCCAAGCTGGACAGTAACCCTGTGAAAGAACGCTTGTTTGAGCCCGTCAAGGTGAGCTTGAGCTTGAGTCCAAGGATGATGTGGGGCTAACCAACATACCAGCTCCCATATCGCGCCTTAGAGTCCACCAACGAGAATAGCAACAAATGGAAGGGTGCTTTTAGCATCCCTGAGGTTCAGGTATCTTACTTTGCCTCGGGAAACGACGTGGATTACTAATCGGTTCCGTGCAGGATGATGTGATGGTTGAGATATTCTTTGACAATGCGGAGAATTCGATCGGGATGAGCATCGAGTCGTCTATCTTGACCGAAGTTCAATCGAAACGACTTGCATCTGAATGGGGCAAGGTCATTACAAAACTCATGCCTCGAGGAAGGAAGAATATGGCGTAGCTGTTGTGCGACCGGCATTTGTTGAATTCCTTAATTTTTGTTGCATGTTACTAGCATTTTCAGGTTATCAGGGTCGGTGTCCCACAATGTAAGATCCCTCCTTTCGCATAGATAAGTATTGTCGTGGGATGTACATACTACTTACACAGTCCTATTAGTGGAATGAATGGTTGAAATCCATTATGATCACCTCTCCGGAAGGGCAACCAACAACTAGATATCGATGATTCCACTGTGTTTTCGTGGAAGGTTTCATGTATCTCTCCGGGAGACGAAAAACTAGACCAGCATCTCCTCGCCTGGGGAATGCGAGTTTACTCCTGGACCTCCAAAGTCTCACCCCGTATCGCCACCGGTCCTCGTCTGGCTACGGCCAGCGCCGCCTCCCTCTAGACGATCCTTCTGTCGCGCAGCGAAGATCCCTCGAAATCGCATACAGTCCCTCTGATTGACGTAGTCGGTGTTATGGAAGTAAAAAGAAACCACATACGACGGCCCGACAAGTAGCTCTTATACAGTTTATTTGGTCGTACCACCGTCAGCACGAAATGCGGTGGTGTGCAGTGGGCCGGTAATCATGATCCAGGAGAGTCTGGTCCTTGAACCTGCTCCCATAGGTACTGCAGGAGTGCAGAGTGTCTCATGACGTATTGTGCTGGGAGGTGTATGCGCATGCTCGAAGGCGGAAGTTACAAGTTACAAGGCTTAGAACGGGGCAACTTGTTACTTCGGCCCCGGATTCCTGGAATCCGAGGTCATGCCGCGGCCACTGGTGCAATCTCTTGCAGAACAAAATGGTGGTACAAAGACAGGAAAAGCGCAAGGGATATAAAACAAAGTTCAAAGGTATGATTTTATTTACTTCATTCCCAGAAGCGTTTATCTTGTGCGCACTCCTGCGCCATCTCGAACTGAGGGAAAAAACTTTAGTGCGACCAGGCATGGAACTAAACCACGGCCCATACCTCTTCGTTGGTCTTTATCAACAGAACTTTCGGTCCCAACCTCGTCACCGCCCCATTACTATCTGTGTTCCCCGAGGAGTCGTCCAACTTGAATCCCAAACAGGCCACCTTATCAATCACTGCCCTCCTCAAATCCTCGCTCCTCTCTCCAATACCCCCGGAGAATGTCAAAGCGTCAACTTTTCCTCCAAGCTTGACAAAATAATTCCCAATGTATCCCACGATCCGATCCACGAACAGGTCAAACACCAACTTCATCTTCTCGTCTCCGTCGTGCGTCCCCTGAACGACCTTTCCAAAGTCGGTGGTGCCAACCATGGAGTACCATCCGGCTTGCTTGTTCAAAATATCCTCCGCGATAGAGATGTGAAGTTCTTTCGTGGACGATCGTGCGAGGGATGATGCGTTGGAGGTGTAGTGGAAAACTAGGCAGGGATCAATTGACCCGGAACGAGTAGCTCCAGGAAGCCCTTCAAGAGGTGTAAGACCCATTGTGGTGTCGATGGATTTTCCGTTCCGGATTGCTGCTGCAGAAGCGCCAGACCCGAGATGCAGCGAAATCAACGACGTCTCCTCCGCAGGCTAACGTATGAAAGGGAGGAAACAATAGTTAGCATATCGGTTAGTGAGGGACTAGGAGAGGAAAGAGAGCGGAAGCCCACTTTCTGGAGGAACTCTACAGCCTCCCTCAGGACGAACGAATAGCTGATCCCGTGGAACCCATACTTTCTGATCATCTTCTTCTGCGCCATTCCTGGGTCGAGCGGATACGTATAGACATGAGGGGATATGCTCCTCGTATGGAACGTCGTATCGAAATACGCGATATTGACGACCTTAGGAAGCCGTTGTGTAGCTAACTTGACTAACGCCAGCGCAGCCGCGTTATGCCTACGAAGAAACAAGGATTGTGTCAGCCCTCCGCGCTCAAGACTCAAAGAGACGCGTTAAATACAGTGGTGCAAGATCCGTTAAATGTTCAATCTCCTGGATCGTTTCCTTGCTCAACACTACCGCTTCACTGAACAACCCTCCATGTACAATCCTATGCACCGCTAATTCAATCTCTCCCGCTCCATGTCCCTTCAGACTGTCGTCCTGTCCAAGGTGCTTCAAGAACAACTCGAGGGCAGAACCCTGGTCTGTAACATCCCCAGATTCCCTGTCCTCAATGTTATGCCCCTTATTTCCGTTGTTCGAATAAGAGAACTTGGCGGGGGGCGAAGTCAAGCCAGACACAGAAGATTTCACAAGTAAGACGGGCGTGGAACCGAAGGAAGCGGAGTAAAGAGATAGTTTGATCGATGAGGACCCTGCGTTGACTGACAAGATCAGTCTCGTCCGAGGCATAGTCGTAAATATTCGGGAGGTTTCTGGTGTTGGTGAGAGTTTGTTGGTAAAGAGATAATACCGTACGGGGGCGAAACGGGAGGAAGGTAAATATTGAACAAACCGTGATCCAGGTTTGCTCTCGAACGGGCCTGGGGAAGGCGAGATATCCTCTGACGTGCGCTGGTGTAGTTCCACTTTTGATTACTCCACTATACCTGAGGCGTAGCCAGAGAACCCTAGTCAAGGGTAACACGGCTCGTTAGACTGTTTTATGTATCGACCAACTCCTTACGTGCGCTACGAGAATTCAAACTACGTGAACTTTGGGACGTCATACGTCCCTTCAGGATCTACGAAAAGCATGAGTGAAATCACAGGAAAAGGTATATAAAATGGAAGGTAACATACCAGCTCCGGTTGCATAGATAACCCTCTGAGCCTGCTTGATCCTTGATTGCAATTCGCTGTTCAACTCCATCGCCCTAAGAGCCACTCTCTCATTAAAGAGGGTAGCACCCCTAACAGCCTCCATTGCAACATGATATCTCGAAACGTGGTTCCTTAACATCATGTCGAATGGGGTTGTCGTGCTTCCCTCCTCTCTGTACCCTTCAATACACATCCTCTCAGCACCTTTGCGCCCGAACACCAATCCAGCTACATCACGGCTGTATCCGTGATAGTTGACGGTAATCCTTCTATCCCTGGTGAAAAGGTGTCCGAAGTCGTCATCGGAAAGAGCGTGTGGATGGGAGCCGAAGGGTCCAAGGACCATGAGATCAGTAACGTTCACAACCCTCACGCGAAGTTCTGGGGCGAGCGTGCGAAGAAGGGCGGCGGCGGCGATGACTTCGAATGTGACCTCCGTACCAATGCCAACGAGGACGACATCTGGACGGAGACCTTCATCGGTAGAGCAGAACCTCCAGACACTAACACCAGCGCGACAATGGATATCCGCTTCCTCGGGGCTGAGCCAAACAGCTGTGGGCTGCTTTGAACCGACCATGAGGTTTATGTAATTCCTCGAGTTGAGACAGTGAGCAATCGTGTTCAAGAAGCAGTTGGCATCCGGCGGGAGGTAGACACGAACAGCCTCGGCCTTGAGGTTAAGAACGGCGCCTATGAACGATGGGTTCTGGTGAGAGAAACCGTTATGTTCCTGACGAGTCCAGGTGGACGTCTCGAGGTAGTTGAGAGAGGCATTCGGGAACCGGAAGTTAGTCTCCTTGGCCACCTTTACGAACTTGGCGTATTGGACCATCATCGTCTGGGTGATGCCTATAAAGGCTTCGTACGAAGGGAAGAGCGCCGTCCGTCCGGTGAGAGTGTACCCTTGAATCATACCTATGCATCCCTGTCAGCGGTTTGTGGAAGGAGAGCAGATGAAACGTGTAGACCTTGGCAAGTGTGTTCACTCAGGATTTCGATGATCCTACCGCCCTTCCCGAAAGAGAATTCATCCCACTGGAAATTCCTAGAAGTGTTTTCGAACACTGCGTCCAACTTGTTGCTTTCCAATTCGTCTGGTGAGAACAAACGAAGGCCGGTCGGATTCGCCTGGAACGCCAAATCCATGTACCTTCCAACGACCTTCATGCAGGATTCCTCGCTTCCACTCTTGGCAGCCAATTGTTTCCAATCAGGGACGACGAATGACTCCCTCCCGGCGTAGCTCTCCTTTATTTGACCAAGACGCCTTCCTTCGTCTTCCGGTATAATAGAGAAAATCTCATCAATCGGCTTTCCTTTCTCGGCAAACAGCTCGCTGGGGTGGTACGATGAAAGCCAGGTCTGGAGGGCTTTCAATCCCTCAGAATCCGTCCCAGCATCTGGAAGAGGGACTTGATGAGAGTGGAATGAGCCTTCGATAAATTCACCCTTGTACTTCGCAGGTGCGCCCCAGCCCTAAAGACAGCACGTGTGAACAGAAGCCCTAAACATACGAGAAATATCCATACCTTGGGGGTGCGAAGAATAATGACTGGCCACCTTGGTTTGAAGATCGGCTTATCCTGACGTGCAGCCTTCTGGATGGAACGGATCACACCCAAAGCCCACTGCAACGAGGCAGCCATATCTTCGTCGATTTTGTCGAGATCATGTCCGACGACGCGAACTTGATAACCGTATCCTGTAAATAAAGCTACGAGCTCCTTGTCGTCCATACATCCATAAATCGTCCGTTCGCTGATCTTGAACCCGTTCACGTGAACGATGGGTAGAACGGCTCCAGATTCTTTGGGATCAATATACTTGTACGCATGCCAGGCACTGGTGGACGTATCTAGTTAGCTTGACAGCTGTATGGAGATACAAAATTATACATACGCAGCAGTAGGTCCAGTCTCACATTCTCCGTCCCCGACTACTACCGGCACTATCAACTCCGGTTTGTCCATAACAGCCCCAAACGCCACAGCAAGGGCATACCCGAGTTCACCCCCTTCATGAATGTATCCAGGAACTTCGGCATTGATGTGTGAAGGAAACCCGGTTGGTGTAGAGAACCCCGCAATGAGGTTCTTCAGTCCAGCTGCATCCATACTGTATTGAGGGAAGAACTTGGTGAGGGTTCCTTCGATCCAAAGCGAGGAGAGGATCGCGGGTGCTCCGTGACCTAGGCACGACGTCAACAATAGGGGGTGAAAAATCAGGCCGAAATGAACGAACCAGGACCAACGACAAAGATCATCTTCTCACTCCCTTTCTTGACCAGTAGATTCAAATGCGCGTACACGAGAGTCAACCCTGGCCAAGTACCCCAATGACCCAAAAGCCTTGGCTTGATATCCTCGGGTTTTAGGTCCCGTTCAAGGAGAACGTTATCCTTGAGGAAGATCATCGCTGCAGCGATGTAGTTCGCCATCCTCCTGAACTTCTGGATTGCATTCTTCTCACCATCGGAGAGGGAATTCGTGATGGGGAGGGAGACTCCGAGATCGAGTAACGAATCCGGGAGTTGTGACTTTCCCGGAGGGGGATTTGGACGGTCGAGGATTTCGGCTGGCATGTTGATATCGACGTTGTGGGTAGACGAAAGGATACGTGGTTGTGAACTATCTCTGGAAGAACAGCCACTACGACCCCTATACTTGACTTCGTCACCACAGACGTCATTGAGGAGCACTCAGCTCCCCAAAGCGCGCAGAGCGCATCTAACCCTGCATCTCGACAGAGACAAACATCATGCCCTTACCCCCTTGAGCCAACTTAGCTTTTGGGCAAAAGCGACACAAAATTGTACACCGGCGTTTGGAGGATGGATGCTGACCCGGCATTCGCCGAACTCAATAGCTACACAGATGAATTTCCCACGTTCACTCATCCTCCCAGCGACGGTTGTTGGGAAATCCTCCTGGTCATAGATTGGTTGGAGAACACTCTATCATTCACTTTCCTGCACATTCCTGACCGGATCTATACACATCTTCTGCCCACCTCTTCACTCGTCTCATCCTCTTTCTAAATTCTTGCTTTATTGCCTCCTTCTCCTCGCTCAACGTCCTCTCACCGCTAGTCGGATCCAGCGTTTGGCCACAATTCTCCCCCTCAGCTGTAAAAAGCAGACACCCTGAGGTTCAGCCACTCTCGCCTGTTCCATACTCGGGAGGAGGCCCCTTACCATTTCTTACCCTCAAATCATCACACGGTTGTGTTGGCCTCGCCGGAAGCCGATGATACGGACAGTGCCTCGCGTGCTGCGTCTGGAGGAGATAACAAGGATCAATCGATATCCCCATATGATTGTGTCCTCTGAGGATTGCTTGGCGCGAGGCGGGGCGCATGCCAGCTGGCAGAGAGTCCATTTCAACTAAGGGGACTGAGCGGTGAAGAGGGTCGATTGTGGGATTGGAAGGCATGTTTTTGTTAAGCGAGTGAAATTCAGTGTCCCCCTATTCCTCCGCCAACAGCTCTTATATCTGTTCCTTTGCACCCCTGTACACTTCGTGCGAAATATGTACGATCGAGCAAAACTTGATGGGTGACTTCTAATACCGGGAATAGGGGGATGCAACCGTCACGACTACTATTGAAAGAGAGCTTGACTGCGGAGAAATTACGGAAAAAATTCAATCAAATCATATTCGTAGACTTGTACACATTTCGGACATCAAACAGGGCACATTTTTCGACCCTTACAGGTACAGAATGGGAGACATAAACGCGCTCACACCAACAAACAAACTTTGAGGACCAAGAACAGGCTTATACCCTTCAAAAGGACCACCAAATTAACGAGTCTGCAAAGGATTAGCAAAGGAACTGTAGGATAAACGGACGTGAAGAACTCACAGGGCGGAGACGAGGACGGCCAAACCAATGCACAAGTTGAAGCACACAGTCAAGCAAGCGGAGAGCGAGACATCAACCTTGCCGTAGGTAGTGAGCAAATTAGGGCACCGGCTGCCACACTTGGTCTTATGCACATCGAGACTGTCAGCGATTTTCTGGAGCAGCGTGTAAGTGAAGCGAAGCTCTTAAACTTGCCAACACATACGATGACAACATTGGCGACGACGGTGGCGAGGGCAGGGGTACCCAGACCGCCAGTAAGGCCACCGAGGGAGGTGGTACAAACATCGATGGCGCCAACGAGCTCGACGACAATCGCATCGGAGCAGGTATCGTCCCAGCAGTTGTCGAACTTGGAAAGGATAGTGTCGCACTTGTTGCTGAGGTCGTTGAAGGCGTTCGTGATGTCCGTAATGGATCTCTTCGCGACGATCTCGGGGACAGCGCCGGCGAAGGCCATAGCACCGACAGCGAGGACAGTGAAGATGGTAGAGAAACGCATGATGATGAGGCTCGAGAAGGCTACTTTGGCTAAGAAGGACTGGAGGTGTCGATGAGAGACTTGAGCAGAATAAGGTCTCGTTTTTATAGATAATTCGAGCAACAGGTCATGTGGTCAAGCCCTTCAACGAAATATCTCGAATATCTCGAATAAATCTCGAGTAAATGGGAGGACACACAGTTGGCTGTCGATATCCCTGACCGATGAGGTCCACATCAACAAGACAGGAATGAAACCTTGGCGCTTCCAAGTGCTTCGGAGTGTTCTAAAGCACCCGAAAGACTTACCTGTATCGCTGATACATGTACCAGAGCGGAGCCCCCCTGCATCCTACAATGGAAACGTTGTACTCGCCGCCATCAGAAGTTTCCCACGACCGCTTCCATTCATCGCGCTGCTCAGCCGTCCCTCCTCGTAGCTAAGGACTCAAACCTAGTTGCACATACGAAACTTCCTGACCCACCTGGTGACTCCCACCACAATAACGATCCCCCATGCGCGTATACCTGCGGAAGACTAAGCATATGTCACTACTCTTGACATGACCGCTCTTTCCCTGGGAAAGCTCTTCTAGTGGCATGACAATCTGACATGATACACGTTCTCCACAATATTGAAATATGACTGCCGGCGGTGACAGAGGCGTAAACGCTTCATCACATTGATCCTAACTTCAAATTCGTCGAGGCGGAGCTGTACGTAATTACAGCCTGTGGAGGTACGCCTCATCCCCCTTTTTTTCTTTTGGCCCCCTCGTTCAATTGCCCGTTTCACGACGGAATCCCCGACCAGCATCTACTGCATTCGACAGGAGTTTACGAACGGGGTTAATTAGCTTCCGGTGGCATTTCCATTATTGAATCGTCAGGATAAACGTTCCGGCGGTGACTATGCCTGCCATTCAACCTTGTCCCGCGATGTTAATCAGTGGACTCTACATCCCTCCGTTCCTAAGCACGGCCACATTGGTATCCCTTACTCCTGCGTCTGAGAGCACTCCCAACTGCAAGTTACACGGTAAGAGTATTACGTTTTATATTCATTCAAACTGAGTTGCAAAAGCTCCACTTGGCCTCTCTTTAGCACTTCATTTCTTGGTGCTCCACAGCTGTCGTTCTCGTCGTAGGTCCCATTGAAATAGCCCAGCTGATGTGTCCTTACAACAACACATATTTGGGGACAGCGCGTAAATTACTAATGACATCCTATTCTTCAAAATCAACCGCAACCCCGCTCAACACAAAGGGCGATCTATCTTCCATTCCCACCTTTGGCAGACAAAAGGCGGGAGACCGCGGGCCTGAACACGCCTTTGGGGTTATGCATCTACATTCATTTCCCCCTCTGCGACTTCTTATTGGAAAGTGTGTTCAATCAAGGTCACGTATTTGCCTACTTCTCATGAACGTGTCCTGGGGGCTCTCGCCCACATCCTATCTCCGCCGACGGCGTTCCGAAATCTGTGTATTTGTGGAGCAGGGGTCGCTAAGTGTGTAGAGATCCCCTCCTTGGCCTTTGTGGAGCATCACCACATGTAGGTTGGCATCGCGTTCACCGACTTGCGTGCTTCTCTCCCAAATCTCGAACCGTTCGAGAACTTCTCCCGGGCATGTAAGTAGTGGAAAGCCCGCTCTGTAGATCGTCCATTTTCGATCGCCGGGAGGAACGATCCACCAGCATCAGTCCGGTACTGTATGTAGTCCGACCTATCTTACAAGCTTTCCAATACCTTGAGTCACGTCTGTTCTCTCCACTGCCTGCGTTGATTGAGACGGACACTTTTGCGCCTGCGGGTCTCTACTGTCAGTGGAATAGAAGTCCTGTGTATTTGCTTCGCTCTCACAACGATGAAATACAATAATCAGTAGCGCCGGCAAGCGGCAATGCCTACGACCGAAGCAAAGCGGCCAGAGAAAGGCCAACACTCAACGTTCAACTGTCCCGTGGCTGTAAACAAGTTTGTCGTTATTTTTCCTTGATTCCTACTCAACTTGAAGTAGTGGATGACTTATACTACGATGCCGGGTAATGTACAACCCTTCCATGCGTACACCCGAATCAACATCCTCACCTCGTCATAACTGACTCCACAGGGACAGGGAATAGTTCACGACGACCTGGGCATGCGGCCCAAGTCATTGGAAGGTGCTTGCCCTGCTGACGCCTGCAGTTCCAAGGATCCTCGTGAGCCTCGTTGTCACCCACTGCGGAGACCAATTGCACCCGGCTCATTGTCCAAAACTCTGGCTACTGGGGGCAATCCACGTCGCAGACGCTAAAAGCAGGAGATTGCACGAACTCCTTCGGTCTTCAACAAAAGTCATTGCGTGGGATTCTGAACCGAACCAAACCATTGATGGGTCGTGGATAAAAACGATTTCCAGCTGTTTGCGTTTTGATAGACCACTTTCCACAAAATGCAACCTCAATTTTTTGTTTAAACTGGGCTTCATTTCGATAGACGGTTCCCCGCAGACTAGAGCTCAATTGTTTGTTTGCCTTTTGGTGGTATTTGGGCTCGACATCCCAGTATGACTCCTAACGATCCCAGAGCCAGGTCCCCTGGACGCAGGTCATTCCCGCTATATGCTACTTGCAAAGGTCAACGATATATCCATAGCACGAACCCTGGGACGCCCTGAGTCGCTGGTGACTCCGCAGACCGAACATCGAATGGGGGAACCAGATTGCCGGCCTGCTGGGGTCGGTGTACGACTCGACCGACGCTACAATGCCGACTCGAAGGTCACAGGCTCCAATACCATTGAAGGGTAAACAAAAATTTGGGCTCTGTCCCGTTGAGAACGGCCTATCGAAACGAAACCTGGTGTGAGGTCGTTCAGCTAGATTTTGATTGATACAACAACAACAACCCTTACTGTCGTGGGGAAAATGAACTTCCATCCAGGGGGTGAGTGGGAGTTGGAACTTTCCAGTAGACTCCCGAGCTTTGATCGCAACATCATCCGCCTAGCCAAGATGATCAATGCACCAGCGTTTTAAGTCCATCAAACGCACCGTCGAACTCATTCTCCTTGAATTTTTACTTTGACATGCCCTACGACATTCTCGCTCTCGGCGCAACCGGTATGAATAATCACCACCCTGCGACGACGCTAGTTTCTGAGAAGGATTACGATCGTGGCAGGTTTCACCGGGAAATACATATCCAAGTACCTCAACTCTCACCCAGAACGTTCCGGTCCGACCCCGTTTACGTTCGCCGTTGCGGGGCGGTCACAAAAGAAGCTAGAAGAAGTCAAGAGAGAGCTCAAGCTTGATCAAGAAGTGGGGCTTCTCGTTGTGGATATCGAGGATTACGTGTCGGTCGAAGCCGCTGTGACCCAAACCAAGGTTGTGGTCAATGCGGTCGGGCCGTATTGGAAGTATGCCGACCATGTCGTCCGGTGCGCGCATTCTTCCTGTGACCCCGCGGGTGGTCGCTTACATTCCGACAGAGCTTGCGCGAACAATGGAGTCCACTACGTCGACCTGGCTGGGGAACCTCATTTCATCAAATCCATAATCCAAAAGTCTGTGAAACAACCCCATTTTTCCCATCCTCTTCCATTTAAAACTCACCACCGTGGTCGGAAAAAAGATACGACTATCAAGCCCACAAAAACAATGCGATTCTGATTCCCTGCTGTGGCTTTGACTCCGTCCCTGCAGATGTTGTCGTTTACCTCGCCAATAAGACAGCAAAGTCCGTTCTCGGCCCATCCGCATATATCGAGGATTCCATTTCTTTGTATGACCTCAAGGGTGGCATATCTGGCGGGACGCTAGCCTCAGCAATTTCCAGTATCGAGGATATTCCCAAGGCAGTCACCGCTGAGGCAATGAAAGACTTCTCCTATCGGGAACGTGAGAGCGTTCCTTCTTACTATTCTAGTCACGTAACTTATCCACTAACCCCGCCACAGCCAAAGGAGCTCCTACCAAACCTAATAAACTGATCTACACCGTTCCGGTTGACGGGAAGACCCGGTATGGTGGAATCTTCCCGATGTGTCCCATCAACCGACTCGTGGTGCACCATACTTGGTCGCTTTTCAAGCGGTTCCAGGATCGGCACCCGGAGAAGGTTTACGGCGATAAGTTCACGTATAACGAAATCACTGCCCAATCCAAGTATTATCAAACAGTATTATACCTGTTTGGAATATCGGTGTTCATCGTTGGTATCCTATTCCCGCCTGTGAGACTTTCCCGTTTGCTGCGGTTTATGTGACCCATTCCAACACCCTCAAAGACGCGATGGATTCTGAAGCGTTTCTTGCCACAACCCGGCGCCGGACCCTCCCCGTACACATCTTCCCTCCTTTTCCTGGAGCAACTCCATTGACCATATCGCACGCTTTAGGGACGGTTTTTTCGAAGTGACGAACATATCACACTCTGGTTCATCCAAAATCAAGACGGTCATAAGGGCTGAAGGTGAACCTGGCTACTTCGGAACCGCTCGGATGATCTCCGAAGCCGGTCTCGCTCTCGCTCTCGACTTTGGCAGACTCCCGTACAAGCAAACTGGGGGCGCTGGCGTTCTAACCCCGATGGCTGCACTTGGAGACGTTTATATCGAACGCATGAAGAAGTATTATGAGCTTCAAGTTGAGAGTGAGGTCGTGTCCGGTGATGAAGGTAGGAAACAGAGGTAGGGGATGTAGTGCAGGTGGCACATTTTGCGAGGCTTTGTCCCTTGTCCCCTGTATCTTTTCCCTTCTGCAAGTAGGTAGATTCTCCGACGCCTAATGCGCCCACGCACATATCACATATACACCCACCCTTATCCCATCCTGCCCTGACCGCCACCTCCCATACTCAAACCCACCCGTAGAAGATCGCAGCACCACTACCGTGATGGCGGGAGTAGGATTCATGGTTGCATGATGATCCAGGATACCACCTCATAGAACACATGATTCCTCGAAACTACGCACTCGTTCCTCTCATTCGTCTAAATCGTCATCTCCTCCTTCGGGCCCATCGTCAGCGAAGCAGTTCTTGTTGTCTAAGGTACGCGCACTGCTGTATGAAACGGGGTTACGTTGAACGGAGGGCGAAGAGAGGCGCTTTGGACTTGACCCTCATCTACTGGTCCATGAATCCGAGGGTCCGTAGTAAGGGAAATGACGGGCTCCTCTCTGATATTAACCAAGCGTGGACGAAGGTCGTTGATACACAGTCCTTTCAAATGGAACTTTTTGGTATTCCTCTTTTTTGAGAGAGAGTACAATAGATGAGCTTCCGGTACCCACTTTAAGTTCGGGTTCAAACTGCGTGGGGAGGGGGAAAAGCATCACGATCTTTAGGCGACCACGATGATCCACGCAAACTACAGATCCTCTCTAGAACCCGAGAGGGACATCCGGTCACCCGCATCGGAATCCGAGATCCAAGATCTGAAGATCTGAGATCCTGCAGCAGCTCCAAATCTCGTAGCACGGAGTCGATCGATCCTAACTTTCGTGTCCGATCCATGCCTTTGGCATACCAAGAGTCAAAGGGCATGGGATCCCCATAGTTCCCCGAAGGGTCTCGTCATGTATAACGTGGTTACCTCCATACTGAGTCGGAACCTGGGATCCAACATGTAGCGATTACAGTTATCACTCAGTTCAGGTCTCTTCCCCACGTTTGAAGGCATCGATCTCACAACCCAACCGAACGGTATCCGACAGTCAAGGTTCTGAAGGCAATTGGATCCCTAAAAGCGAGAAATAAATCATCGTAATTCGAAGTAACCTTGCTGGCATTATAAATACAACAAAATATCAGGTCCAACCCTGACGACGGGAGGAGGAATATAAAAATGTAAGGCGATCCAGGAAAAGCGCATATAAGAGTCTGTCATGTCGTAAAAGAATCAATGAAGATCGTCACTTGTTATATTTTCGGACAGAACATTGTGCAGTTCGCATGTATACGGTGGAGACGTCAGTGTACCTGAGGAACTCCACTGTACCGATAATTATCGTTCGATGAGCGTTGCGGCAGCGGAGGGTGGTGTGGCTCATGCCACGTCATGGAACCCTGTATTCCACCACCAGGATGTAAGGGCCTCTCTAGCTCGGCGTGACCTCGCGAGAACGTAGCAGGATTCGCAGGATCCTGGGAACACAGACATCCTGTCAGAAATACTAAAGGAAAAAAAGAAAAGGGTCGCGCACGTATAACAGTGAACGCTCAACAGCAGCAGCCTCCTCCATTCCCAAATCAGATCTCCCTTCTTGGGAATCGAACAAAGACATCGGTCCAGATGCTTTACGAATTTTAGGTATTTTAAGACCCCTTCGTTTGTGAAAGAAGAGCAATGCAAATCCTATAAGGCACAGCACGGCCAAACCACCGATCGTACCTTACAAACACGCCGCAGACAGGTAACATCTCAGCCCTCGCTGCACGGAGGGAGTTAATAGTAAAACAGGGGACTTACCACCGGCGATCGCGCCAACTGTAGTTTTTGGCTTTGGGACATCTGTGTTAGTAACTGAAGGTAGATCTGACAATGACGCTGGGTTTTCTGCATGAGAACCCGGCGACACCATACGTCCGAGGTGACACTCACATGATGTACTGCTGATACTGGTAGACTCCACTCGAAGCGTACTCGAGCCAAGCGTAAATGTTGTCGTAGGTCCGTCGGTGGGCTGTTCAGGGAGACCTGGTGTTGAGGATGAATAACGAGCTCGAATCCTCCCTCCCAAAACGGCGCTTACCTCCCACCAACTTTGCTGTCTCGGGGACAAACGTATCATCCACCTACGCGACAACATAAGGCCACTGGATCCTATGTACTGATCCATGCGCTTACTGTAACGTTTATGAACGCCCAATGAGGTACGGGCGTTGTGACGAGATAACTATCCGGTCGCCTACGACATATCAACAGAGGCTCGCAAACGAGTAACTAAGTACTCACTTCCCAACATGCGCAACGCCACAAACCGCTGACCACTCGCTCCACTTTACCCAACCAGCACCTTGACATGCCGCACACGCAGAAAACAATCTGTTTTATACAGTTCGCATGAGGGTTTCGTCCAGATCGAAGGCACCCCAGCTGTGCGTACGTATATATGGGAGTGTTGCAATCGCATATCGCCGAATTGCTGTTAGTGTCATGTGGCGGGGCATAAACTGTCCCATTTTGGAGCGCTGGAACGATGAATGCTACAGATTTACGGCCGGCTCAGTCGAAAGCACGGCGCAGGAGACGATGGATCGCGATGTCGACCTAGGTCTCGCAAGAGCAGGACACGTACGGGAGCCAAGACACCAACTGTCAAGGCTTTCAACGATTTGACAAGGGTTCTTGCCCACGGTATTATTCATCTTAGGTTACCCGAGGTAACATAAGTCAGCCCAGAGTTGGCAGAAAGAAACACAGTACCACATACCCATTCCCATCCGCTTCGACATGACGCCGTCTGAGCTCGCATTTGCCCAGTTTGTAATGCCAATAGCAACAGAACCGACATCAGCACCTTGAGCGGGGTCATCGCGCCTGTATTTCTTTAAGAGAACGGAAAAATCGATGGGGAACACACGGAGGGAGAAAGGGGAATACCAAGATTCGCGCCGAAACCAAACCAAGGAGTGCGGAAAGAGGTTTCGAGTATGTGGCCCTCGGAAGGAGGCGGGAGGGTAAAAAAACGCGCTTTTTTTTATACATTTGACGAGATCACAGGTTTGCTTCGAGTTGTTCCCTATTCGCGGCATCTTCGCGCACCAAAGCGTCCCTGATACGCGAAGTCCACGCTAAATGGCGGCCACAAATCTGGCGAGGGGAGGCATTTCTGTCATAGGCACAGCTTTGATCAGCTCGACGGAGCGCGAGAGGATCGCTCGTTGTTAGCAGCCAAGCTCGGAGCGGGGACGTGAGAAAGGTCGGACAGGCCAGCAGAGTTGATCAACCGTTCACCACGGCTGTCGAAGATGAGGCGCAGTAGGCCCCCAAGATGAATTCCAAGACCAGTGCTCGCCGCTCCCCCATCGATATCGCTTCACGCTCTCGCCACCCTCGCCGAGGATCCCGTTGTCCGACTTCGTGGATCATCGTGGATCATCGATCATCCCCCCTTGAAACCGATTCATGTCGAGTAGACAAGTGAGCCACACTCGCGCGGCGTCGCACGGAGTCTGATTGGGTCCACGAAACCGCCGGAATCGCACCGCAATAATCAGAGTGGTCAATTATGCACATGGATCTGGGTGACCCGACAACAAAACGTCCTCTGGCGCGGGCTCCCACGTGCCCAGCTCGAAGACTAGACGGCTACAATAGCCAAAGTCTGTATTTTGTCCAAGAACGAGTTTTGTATGCGACTATTCGGTTAGGTGTAACTTGGGACAAGAGTTCAAGTCACCTGTGGGAATCTATTCTCCTTTGAACACTGGTCTCCTCTTTTGACAGAACGCCTCCAACGCCTCCATCCGATCGCGCGTCCCGAGTAATCTCTGGTAGCAACTGCGCTCGTGGACGAGTCCTGCCTCAACCGTCTCCTCCGCGAGACCTTTCATGATCGCCTCTTTCGCGGCGGTAAGAGCGAGCGGTGCTGTTTGGAGACCATTAACGCAATGGATATGTCAACATCTCGTCAGATACACGTGAGATCGACAGGTCCCATTTGCTCAGCCTTACCACATCCTTGCATTTCTCCCGCCAACGCACACGCCTTGTCCAAAGCGGAGGTGCCAGGTTCCGCAATATGATCCACTACACCTGTTTCCATCGTCGATCGATTACCAACCCGATGAATCAGACGGTACAAACGTCTTACGTACCCCAATCTAGAGCCTGCTGGGCATTCAACGACCTGCCCGTGAAGATGAGTTCTTTGGCTCTGGACGCTCCAATCAATCTCGGTAGCCTCTGGGTACCCCCAGCACCAGGGATGATACCGATACGACACTCGGGTAAGGAAATTTTGTCGACATCGTGAGCAACTATCCGTATGTCGCATGCGAGGGCGAGTTCGAGTCCACCACCGAGGGCCGGTCCATCGATGGCCGCTATCGTCGGCACAGTAAGCTTGGCTATCCGGTTAAACAGGTCCGTGAGGTCATTGAGGAACTGGACGACATCTTCGTTGGACATTGTTCGCCTCTCTTTCAGGTCTGCGCCAGCGCAGAATGAACCAGGGGTGGACGAGTGGATGATCAAGACTCGGGTGCTAGAGAGATACCGGAGGAAGTTTCGTCGGTGGATGGTACTGGGTAGGCGCAGTGGGTGACTCACGCAGTGTTAGAAGCGACGAAAGCAACGGCCTTGTCGAGGTCCTCCAAGAGCTGCTTTGAAAGCGCGTTCTTCACATCCGGTCTGTTCAATGCGACGCAATAGACTCCGGAAAGCCCTTTAGCCTTCTGCATGTAAGCTTGTGTTTTGGTACCATTTGTGACTGGCATGGTAGGCTGAGTTAAGGAGTTTGGGGGGTGAATAAAGATGGAAGAACCACGCCCAGCGCGGAGGAGTCTTATTAGTTGTTGATGAGGGGATCTTATCTGATAAAATTGTCGACGACTGTTCCCGGCGTATGGAAATACCCGGATTTATCCGAATGGGGCTGGGGCAGATATAATCCTTGTCTTATCTATGAGGGCGAGGGCGACTCAATCCTCCTGAGGAGGGGAATCGTCGACAGGGTTGATTCACAAGGTTCTACATTACATGCATGGCCGAGTCCCATGAGCGTCCGACCTACGGTCAGATTCAACGTTTCCTCAGGTTGGTGTGACAGCGACGTAACTTAAGATGAAATATTAATCACTGATGAAAATTTCTCGTGTACCCCATGCTAGCCCTTCCCGTTTCCGGGGGATCCTCTCCCACTGCCTTAGCCTTACTCCTGTTCCTTTTCACCCCACCTGTTGCGACAAGGACGAACGGGTTATCTTGGAACCCCTTCCCTTGGGCGCCCGGGGTAGAAGTAATTCCCGAGTTACACCGCCTCCAAAAACTCCCCACCGTTTCCTCTCTTGAGTACACTTCTAGGGAGGGCATGTGCATCATGCGGTGTGGACCAAACATTAATATCTGAGATACAGGAATCTCGTTAGTTATGGTTTGAAGTTTACAATGGAGCGGCTGAAACTTGAGGCTGGGGACCGAGACCGAGTGGACGAGATGGAGTTTGGTGCTGGAACCACATACTCAGAATCACAAGGTCGAGTCTATCGGTTTCTTCGGCATCTCCGCGGTTATCACCCCCCCATCTTGGACGGAATGCAAGATTCTCAGAACGGCCCCTACTCGCCAAGAAACTGAATCCTTTTTTTCGCGGGATGGGCTCCGTGTTGAAGGCCCTAAGGGTTTATCCGTCACCGTAGTCACCAGGACGGAGGAGGATATCTGATCGAGAATTCCCACCAGCTACTCGACAACTGGGGAGAGAGGTTGTTGTTGGGAAGCCTGACAAAAACTGGTTTTACAACGATGCTGGGGAAACGTGCCGTGGCTCTTCGTAGGATTAGCGCGAAACCTTTGAGGTCGGTGGTAGGGCGGGCCCTATTGGGCATACCATGTGGAAAGAACAGGTGCGGGAGGCAAGAACGAGCATAGGAAAGGACTAGTAGTCTACTCCCGTTGGAAGGCAACTAAGAGTTGCATAACACTGACACTTGTCCATAGCATCGGCTTGAATACCAACGTCTGACAGGAATAAAGCGCAGGATCTCCAGTGGGAGTTGGTTGAACCAAACGAGGAGCATTCAAGATAATCGCTGTCGAACCGCCAGAGAGCCCGTGATCTTCCATTAACCTCAGATCCAAACAGGAGACAGCGTTACGCCTTTTGTGTCATCTCAGTTCACAAGCCCGCGATTGATGTCTGCGACTGTCGACGTTTTCCCAGACTTGGGTGAATAGCTGTCAGTGGGTTGGCGCGTCCAGAGGATAAGATACGTTCAGATTAACGTACCAAACTGTGATTAGTACAACCTAGGATTGGTCAAAGATTGGTCAACGCTACTCCCCGGCGGCCTGTACGTGACCTCAACTCAGTTTCCTTCGTGAAGAAGGCGGGAACGGTGGTCGGCCCCTTGCATCTCCTGCGCGTGAACCACATTCACCATCGACGGCTAAACGAGACATGCTTGGGCGCATCAGCAAATGACCAAGCGTTACACGGCTTGGCGGTAATGTGGTAGCTCCCAAGTGGATAGAAGGACACGTGAGGTAGACGCAAACGCTCTGCGCCATATGGGTGATCGTAGATTGACACACCAGAAGGTTATCTGTCACTGCTACTTGGACTAAACCCTATAACAGTCTCGTGAATTCTCAGAAACTTACCGTAAGGCGGAAACATAGAACGGATGTCTGCTGCCGGGTGACGGCCGACGATGCGAAATGGGGCTAGATAAATAGGTGAGTGGGGCGACTCCAACCCCCGCGCCCTTCGCTGTTCTCTTGTCCAACAAGTTCCGACCATGACCACCCTGATCTCTCCTCTCGACCAGCGGGTACCCCTGCCTCACTTTCAATCCCTCAGAGACTCACTCAAAGGAGACCTCCATTTTCCGGGCGACCAGGCGTGCGTGGTTTCCTTCTAAACGTTCTCCATCAAGACCATAAGCTTAGACCGATTCCTCATCCGCAGGTTCGCGGATCAATCCAGGATTTTTAACGGCGCCATCATAACGAAAGCAACCGCACTGGCACTCCCAGAGGACGCGTCTGATGTCAGCAAGTAAACGGCATCTCTTTGCTGTGTCGCATGAATCTCTCGTGTTGATTGGTCGGTGCTAGGATTATCGTTTTTTGCAACAAGCATCACTTGTCGCCATCCATCAAGGCCGGCGGATACGGTACTGCGGGGGTTTCAATCGGAGGTAACTCTCGGCAACTTCCCCGCTCTTGTGCCTGATGTCCATTCCTCACCTATACCGTGATACAAACGTCTAGGTGACATCATCGTCGACCTCAGTCGACTGCGAGGGGTTGCTATAGAGGTCCCCGACAATGCCGTTCCCCGCGAGTATGTCAGCTTAAGGGACCAACTATCCCCCACGGACAAGGGCAAGGGCAAAGTGAGGGGGCAACCACTGCGAAACACATCCACTTCCAATCTCCAAGATGCCGACGTGACTTCTGCCACCTCCATTGCTCCCCAGAAACGTAGAAGGGAGGCAGGGGATGCAAGTGACGACGAAGAGAGGGCCGCCTACGAGGCTCGTTTGAGAACCTACGATCCAGCTGCCTCCAGGGTCTCGTCGTTCTTGAGTGGACCACCCTTAGCCCCTGAGCCCGGTGTCAGCAGGAGAATTCCTCCCCAAGACTACAGAGCGCAACCTCTCGGCGTAATCAATAGTACTGGGAGCGAAGCTGCTCCCATGTCTATCGATGTCAATCGTCAGGGCACTGACGGGATCGACTCAACGAGGACGACGATGTCCGAAAGTCAGGCAAATAACCTACGTTCGGGTACCGATGGCAGGGGTGACCTACCATCTCCCCTGGTTGACACGAGAGGCCTGTTCGACCATATGAATCTTGCCGACGTTCCCCGGTCCACTCCCTGGTTCCCCAGCCGCATCCGCCCATTCGATTACCTTGCAACCACGGGCTCTTCCGAGTATACTGGCCCCGTTCAACAACCTACCTATCACCAATCGACGCACTCTTCGAGGGGGCTCGCTTCGTTCCCAACCTTTTCTTCCAACACTCCTTTCTCGGGATCTACCCTCCCTTCCTTGGATGTCCCACATAGTTTACCCCATTCCTCACTTGACTCCGCGGGAGAAGGTAGTTCGTTCCCCACTAGCGCTTCCACGCTCTTCAACCCTTACCCGCCAATGAACTGGGAGAATTCTCCGTTGGATCACCGTCCACATGCGGAACCACGGTACCCCCACGTATACGTGACCTTCGGAGCTGGTGTGCTACAGAAGGAGATCGATATGCACACCGCGGACAACCCTTTGGAGGCGAAGGAATCCGCTAACGGTACGGTTGAACTGATTCCATATCATGTACCAACGTACGTACATTCCTGCGCTTCCGTTCCACTATTTGTCCGACATCTGCTTGCTTATGACGTCCAGTGCTGCGCATCCTACAGGATCGACCATCATGATGCTTGGGGGGTTTGGCTTTCTCAGTCGATTGCATGGGCTGAGCATCGATAACATCGTCGAAGTCGAGATGGTATTGGCAGATGGAACCACCATCATCGCCAACGAGGACGAGCATTCTGGTGCGTTTGATATAATCACAGGAGGTGATTCCTGATCTTTTGCTGCCGTAGATCTCTGGTGGGCAATCAAAGGTGCTGGCCCATGTTTCGGTGTTGCCACCAGGTACATCGCAAAAGCGTTCCCAGTCCCTGTGGTATTCGCAGGCAACCTTCTCTAGTTCGTGATTCATCTCGTCTCCGCGTACAAGTATGACTGACAGAACCCATTATAACCAGTCGGTTCCATAAAGCAACCGCCCCTTCGCTAATCAAGCACTTCCGTGACTGTGTAAAGCAGGCACCCAGGGAACTTTATGCAAGCGTGCTCCTCACCGCTGGACCCGCGGACCAAGATTCCTTGGTTGTAATACAAATGTGTTATATCGGACCAAAGGAGAAGGGGGCGGAGTACTTGCAGGCGATCTCTAGCTGGGATGGCGAGAGTTGCTTGCTGAACGAGGTGAACGAGAAGGCATTCTTGAACCAACAGGACAGTGTGGCACAGGTTTTGAGGGCGAAACGTCTGTATCATCACCACTATCGATCACAGACAAGGCTCTGATGTGGTCCTTTGCTTTTCGCCAACAGCCGGAAGGCAGTGGTTCATCCGTTCAACACTCATCACTTCTCTCCCAGACGATATAATCAATCGAACCGTTCTCGAATTCGCGGACACGCCCATCGGTTGTAGTACGTCTTTCCCCACCTGTTCCATCCGTTCTCTCCCCCTTCCGCATCTAATGCTCCAAATCTCACAAACTATCAATCGGGGTCGCTCGCTAATATTATCCCCTGTAGCTTGGTTGTTTGAGCTCGCTGGTGGGGCTATCAAGGACTTTGAAAATTCTTGTTTACCGAAGGAACAGCGAGAGGCTGCTTTTACCGTCGCCGCGTTGCACCAGTGGGATCTCGGGATTAATGACCCGAAATGTGTGTATACCGCTGAGGACGTAAGTCACCCGTCTCTTCATGCACTACTTCGATCTTTGATATAGGCCGTTTATAGTGGTTGGGCAAAACATTGAAGTTTGTGACGCAAGGCGGTCCCTTTCCCAGCGTACGTGTACTATTGGTTTCCCTGCGAATGGGTTGTGAATCCTCACCGCATCTTCCAGTTCCTCGGCCGTGGGGAGAGCGCAGACAAAACTAAAGCCAGTTTCGGCAAGAACTGGGACAGGCTCGTAGAGCTCAAAAGAAAGTACGACCCGACGAACCTGTTCCGCAACACTTTCTGGCCGTTAGACGAAGAGGGAGACGTCGTCCAACCGAGCCTTCGAGAACCGGAAGCCACGTTCGACCACGTTCCAAAGTTTATCCCCAGCGAGATGCAAACGGATGCCGGGACCGCCTGAGTTTTCTCTCTCGAGTTGTGGTATTGCAACCTCTTGGGCTGCTACATTGTCACATTCATACGCATTTTGAGGGTTACTCGGAACTTCCTAGTCTTGGAAAGAAGAATCCCTGACGACATCTGCTATTAACATATGTTCACGGGTCCCCCCAATGTAACACTAGCTCGTGCCCGCTGTATTTTTATATCTTTAGTTGGGGACGTTGTTAACACCTGTTCTTGGACAAATCTTGTTGCATTTCTTGGGATGGTGGGTAGTACGATAGTGGGTAGTACCGTTCTTTCTTGAACTGAAACCTTTTGAACTCTGGTGCTTGGTGGCCCGGGAAAACGAATATGTGTGAAAAGTGGTGTCCTGTTGTCCCGCGAACTTGTTCGAACAATGACTATTTCGTCTCGTATACAGCGGACATTTGCAGGTTCTATCCTCAACGAGAACAAAGGACCTCCTCCTCAAAGTCATTAAAAGTGTAGTCAAGAGGAGGGTCGCCCTCATTGATATCATCGGCTGGAATGGAGGGGGGGAGGTCTTGTTCGTCAAAATCATTGGTTTCAGGAGGAGGGGAAGAAGGACACGGGGCAGGCTCCTGCCCGAGTAACGTCTGAGGACGAGAAACTTGGCGTATCTCTGGGGATGCCTCGTTATGCTGAGCATTCCCCCTACACCAGAGCGAACACGCTAAGTATGAGTTTATTGAGTTTTGTTCAATTTGAAACACATAGAGGTATCTAATACGTACGTATCGAGTCTGATTGAGCTACTCGTTCGGATGAATGGGGCGGGTCTCCATCGGTGGAAACGCTTCCTTTCGTGCGTCGGATCCGTGGATTACGAGTACGTGGAGGTGCGGATGTCTGGGGTAGACTGAGAATCAAATCTCTCGTTCGTTGCGAAAGCGAAGAAGCGGTCTTCTTCACGCTATTTCCGTGGGCGTAAAACGTGGACTTGGAAACAGCTTTTCCGTGACATTTATCCCAACGGCACAGATGTGTCTTCTCCTTCGGAGGCTTGCGAGAGGACATTTGGTGGGGAGGATGTTGCTGACGCGTCTGGGGTTGGTAGGGGACTTGGGAAAAGACAATCCAGTTCAATTCACACGGTAAAAAAAAACACTAGTGTAATTCACGCGGAATATTGTAAAGACAGGCGTAGTGTTTCTCTGACTCTACTCGATCTGTGTTGAACTCACGATGGATAACGCGTGCTGATTAAGATCACGGGGATCGGCTCGTTCCGCGTCGGTGGGTCTAGATCCAAACCCACATAGTTCCGCCATATTGTCGTCCAGGCTCATCAGGATCAGATGTTTCGCCAGCGACAAACCAGGACTAGGGCCTTCACCTTGGCGGGTCGCTGATCCGAGTTCCGGGGACGTTGTCCAGTAAACGTCGGCCGTCCGGGCTGACCGGGAATGTTAATGAGATCGCAAACCGAGACGGGTAATAATATGAATATGAGCGAAGAGACAACAGCTGTAATCGAACGGGTAGAGGCAGATGGGAGGCGATGATGATGGTACAAAAACGATACAGGACGATGCGGGTGGAGATAGTCGACGAGAGACGGGTATGGAACAATTAAGCACAAGAGGGAGAGAAAAGGGGGAAACGAGGCTAATAACGAGAGTGTGAATTGTGAACAAACGACGTCAAACAGGACTATGTGAGATATATGAGACAGCAGTTGCAGAGAGCGTCATCAAAGCAAGGAGAGTGTGAGACGGGTGAGACGTACTGAAGGTTAAAGGTGATAAAACCCGGAGGGAAAAAAAAGGGAGAAACGATGTGAATGAACACGTCCGTGGGCTTCGAAATGGAAACCAAAAAGTACACCGTGAATAGGATGATGAAAAGAAACGAAACAAAGGGGAAATCCACGAAAACGAATCATCCGTCAATCGACAGGGACCAAGAAACTCGCAAACGCCCAACCGACGTTCGTATGCCCATCCATCGCAAGCAACAAACAATCCTCTCCGTCGTCGATATGCACGGGCAACGATGGGTGCATACACGGGTGTCCGTACTCTTGAACGATTCCGAGCCTCGTCCCAACCTCCAATGTATGGAATCCAATACCCTCGTACAGAACATCCCGATCAAGGTGGAACGGGCTGACGGCTTCACACGCATACAGCACCGGTGTCGAGTACGGACCTTGAGAATGTGATGAGTTAGCAGAGTTGGTCATGATGAGAGGTGGCGAGGTGGGGTAAGTTGGGTAAGATGGGGTACGAGGAGTGGCAGGTCGGGAACGTGACCGAGAGTGGGACCGTCCATGACCTTGCTGCTGCTGCTGCTGCTGCTGAGAAAATGATTGCGGTAATCCAGGCGAAGGAGACGGGGAGCCCAACCTCGGAGGTCCGGAGAACCTCTTCAAACTAGATAGAGAAGGTGACTTCCTTGCGACGTTCTCAAGAGTATCCGCAAACTTCTTCTTGACGCTTCCTCTCCTCTGGGACTTCGGTCTATCCTCCTTCACTTCTCTCTCCCTCTCATCCCAGGAATCTGTACCAAGGACCACAACCTCCGATACGAAAGCCGGGTCCTCCATGTTCGCAGGCACGGTCAAGTTTTGGCTGGTGTGACTCCTTCGACTCGCGCGATTGTCAGTTGTTGTGCCATTCGAGTCCGTATCTCGTTTCGGAGGGGGCTTCCGAACAAATCCCGGAGCGTTCGGATCCAACACACCCGACAAGACAGTATAAGTCTGAGCTGCGACGAGTGAAGTGTCTCCAATCAACTCGGTGAGGTGCTGGAAGTCTTCAATGTTTCCGCGGGAATGAGATCGAGCTCTTTGTGTTGGTCGTTTGACAGGGAGATTTGCGGACGGTATCGGTTGAGTATTGGAATGAGGAAGAGGGGGAGGACGAGGCGAATGATGATACTGTGGGTGATATTGAGTATGGTGAGGAGGGGTGTAGGGATGATGGCTCGAATGCCGGGGATACGATTGACTGAGTTCCATGGGCGGAATCGTAACGTCAGCCGGTGTTCCTCGCTTCTTCTTCTTCTCTCTCCTCCCATCTTGCGTATCTCTGCTGACGGTATGAGCGATCTTGGTCGGTGATGTCGGGTAGTCGGGTTCCAAAGTCTGCAGTATCGCCTTTGCTCTCGCCGGCACTGAACCGGACCTTTTTCGAACTTGAGTGGGCCGGGGGGGAGAGCGAGACTCAGTCCTCGTTGATTGTTTCGGTTGTGGTCGAGGTGGGGATTCTTGCTGGACCGATGGAGGGGTCCCAACGACTCGAGGGGTGTGACCAGTCGCGAACGCCGAGCCCGGCAAGGTAATGATGTCGACAGGTTGCGTTGCCACCTGCTTCGCACCATTGCTCGAACTCATCGTTGGCGTCTTGGTAATCCCGACTGCAAGTGAGGGCACAGGAACCTTCGGCCTCTTCAAGATTCCGAGCTCACTGAGAGCTTCGTCCATGATGGAGAACCTCTCCCACCAGATCCGCACGGTTTCTGGAGCCCTGGAGATGCTCGAGTCTTCGTCAACACGCAAAGCGTCCCACAGTTCACTCCAATGAGTGTGTGCGTCCTTGTAGAAGGCGGTCTGCCAGGTATTTAGCTGGATGATTGTAGCAGTGATCCCCTTGTGCAACAATTTGAGGAATTGGGGAAGCTCTACGAACAGTTGCCCCCGCAACGCGACGTAGGACTGGGAAGCCTCCAAAAGTGATGCAGGGGGGCGGGATTTCGAAACATCGAGGTTGAGCAGACCATAATGAAGGGACTCGAGGGTATGCATCGCCTCCAAAAGCCTCAAAGGGTCGTTCATCGAATCGACAAGCAACGAAAGCTGGGGGAGCAACCTCTCCTGAACGACCGTCTCCAAATCCTCGCATACAGGGATGATTTGGGCCCTCAAAACCATCCTGAACGCGTCGAAAGCCTCGGATACCGAATCCGGCGAAATGCCGATCACCTGGCCAAATACATCCGCCCACACGTAGAGGGAGGTCATGAGGTGCTTCATTTGGCACGTCCAGTCCACAGTCTCCTTGGCGAACTTGCGTATGAAAACATCACAGCGCTTCAACTCGGCTTCCATCTTCTCCACCTGTTCCTTTTCCTCGTTTCCATCGGCGCCTTCTCGGGACCTTATCGCATATTTCATTCCCTTCACCAGCTTTACAGAGGCTGCAACTCCGACACTAAGCCCTTTCTTCGGCTTGAAACCTGGAGCGGAGCCGTTGGACGGAGGGGTAGTCGAGTCTGATGTGCTTTTGCCGCCAGTGAGGACTTCTTTGATTACCTCCCTTCTCCTCCGACCTTCATTAACGCCCCGGGCAACATCATCCATACTGGCCTTAGCCCTGATAAGGTTTGGCTTATCGGGGTGGTCATCCGGGGTACCGTCGATGACAGCGGTGAGGAGCAGCGAGTATTTCAGAAGCCGCTGGACAGGTTTGATGAGAAGGGAAGGGAGGTCCCAGGCGTGGGTGAGGGAAGAAGCAAGGGTTCGAGTATGCTCGAGATACACGTTAAGGGATGGCGTTTTTGGAAGATTGTTCAGGTGTTCGAGAGCAGCCGGGTGTCGCGTGATGTACCTTTTATACGGAGGTTCTAATAGGGGGATCTAAACCATACAAACGGCAAGTCAAGACAGGCGTCTGTAGACACGCCCTAAACACACGCACCATTTCTAAGAAAAGCGCCCCAACATAATCTTGGCCAGTACCGCCCTCGAGGACAGCGCCCAAAGCATCTTCTAGCCTCTCAGTAAAAAGATCAGAAAATAGGGCGAGGTCGGCAACGTTGTTGAAAATGATCCTCGCGTCCTCTTTCGTCATAGGAGGCGCGGCTGTCGATGAGCCTGACGAATTAGATGCTATGGAGATTGCTCTCGAGGATGAGCCCGATGAGCTCGATGAAGATAGCGCATTGGTATTCGGATTGAAAGGAGATGATTGTCCTGTGAATCGAGAACGGGGGCATTGTGAGCGCGTCGGAAGTGGCATTTTCATGGGTGGATGAATTGTCGCGAGTAGATTACTCACCCAAAGCGAGGGGAATGTGAATATCCCTTATTAAAGCCAAGTCCGAAGTGTAGGCCCTCTCAGAAGAGAGAAGTTCGAGTAGAGCGTGGTTTCGCTTGGATATCGCAGGAGGTGAAGACGCGGAGTTGTTCAGGATGGGGGAAGACCCGGTGGACGAATCACCATCGTCGATATCCACCGGAGACAAAGGCACCATTACGGGCGATTCCTGAAGAGATTTTTCCAACAACTTTTCGTCCGCACTAAAGGTTTCGTTGGAGCTGACGGAGATCGACTTGACCGTAGCGAGAAGTGGGAGGGATTGGGTATGCACGATCTGCATCCGAAGAGGAGGCATGGCTGGTGGTGGTGAGCAGCCGCTGTCGTCTTTCAGAACGCTGGCCGCCCTCGGTCTGAGTGGGTTTCTGGGGGGGACAGATGGGGGTTGAGGAGAACGAGGGGACCTCGTGGCTGGCAATGGTTCCGTATTCATTACCTGCAAAGAGGAAAGAAGAGGGTCTGGGTCAGGAGCGACGTCATTCGATAGGCAACGCATAGTGGGTAGGATGTCGACGACGACGAGAGGGACATGCAGCTCGTGGCAGGGTGGAACGACGTCTGTCTAATGCTGAAGCTGGAGGGCCGCCCCCACCTCTTCCGGTATCGGAGGGAATTCAGATTTCGGCTACTTACCGCACAAGGCCTATCTTGTATTTTTCTCACTGGTCGACGTACTTTCTGGTGTGTATGTGATCATCTGACTGTACATGTGTTTGTGGTCGGTCGGTCAGGACGTGTCATGCGGGCATGCGGCATCCCATCATTCCACCGGTATCTCAACCCATTTCATCGCGCGTTTTCGCTCAAAGGCAACCGGGCAAATCCCCATGCCCACCTCGTGGATTTCGACAGCACGGGAACCAACATACAGCCAACCTCGTGAGCATCATATGGTCGCTCATCCACCACTAAATTGCTGCACGCGGTCGTGCACTCACGAGCTATACCGCGGGAGACGACGGCTTGATCTTGCATCGCAGGATACCTTGGTCCCACGTTCCCAAAGATTTCAGGAGGGGTCACTGAGGATTTGTGTCTCTATTGTAAAGTGACGGCCGTAGTCCACCGACCTTAATCGAAAGGGAGCGCACACGCTCGTCCGAATAAGTTGAATGGTCAGACGGGCGCATCTAATGGGTTTGGATGCCTGGTGCGCTTGGGGGGCAGAGATTGGACGCGAAGCGATATCCCGTTCGTTGGACCACAAGGTCGCGGCCCATGACCAGAGATCACTAAGAACCTCAAGGCCTCATTATCAGCTTATGGCCCACAGCATCCCGAGGTTGATAAGATAAGAAAGATCATTATTTACATACTGTGTGATGGTGCTGATGAATCCAAAATTGTCAATGCTTCGGTCGGTAATCCACACTCAGGTCCAACTCAGCCCTCGGCGGGTTCCAGCTGGACCCGAAGTTTCTCCTAAGGACATCTTCCATTCCAAGCACCCCGGTTAGCCGGCATTCTTCAACGGGAGAGAAGATTTGCCAAGGCATACGCCAGACGCGCGACTTGAGCAGTATGCCAATCGTTCGTCGTTCCGATCGTGAAGAGAGGAAGTAGCGGAAGTACCACCGGCTACGCATCAAAATTGGAGTCCATGAGAAGTTTGCATATTATGAGCGTGGTAGCGGGATGATGGGAGTGGGTAATCAGAACGTACATGTCTCCACATATACCCAGAGGGTTGACTTTACCCTCTAATGAACCTGGCTCGTAGGGGTCGCTCGCCCACACGGTAATGATTCGTCCGGGGAACAACAACGACAGGGAGTTGAACATCGTTCTGTCCTGTCCGACGAAGGCCTCCCTTTTGAACAACCAGTAGTCGTGGTACTTCAAGTACACTTCCTTCCACCATTCGATCACGTTTGGTGTTCCGCCAAAGAAAGATACTAGACAATGAAGTACCCTTCGTCAGTTTGGCTTAGAACGCGGCGAATTGAAAGGAGTGACATACCTTGCGCAAAATTCCTGTAGAATGGACCCATATCCTCTTTCCACCACTGCATCGTCAGATTGGGCACATCGTTGATCGGGAAGAATATCAATTCGTCCTCGCTCTTCCCCGTGGCCTCTGCACCCTCTTTCAACATCTCCTTCACCCTCTCAACATTTGGCCAATCACGGACCACCAGGCCATCTTGGAAGCTCCCTATATCGACCCAAAACGCGTACCCGATGGGTTTGCTTCCAGAGGCGAGTCTCTCGTAGTTTTTTACGGCCTCGGCGAGGAACCATGGTTTTGCCGTCCTCAAAGCGTACAACCCCGGTCCCTCGGCCTTCCGGTCCTTATTCTGCCATCGATGCATTTTGTAATAGTAATCGTACAACCCCTGTACCGGCGGCACATCGAAAGGATCGGTGTACGAGGAGTTGATGGTGATGGGTAACGACCCTCGTTGTTTCCTGACGAGAGGGGCGATCTCTGGCGGAGTGAAGAAGTAGATGGGGGTCTGAATGGTTTCTAGGAAGTTCCCCAGCCACTCTTCATATTCTTCGCCCGAGTGATGGGAGCGGTTGAGTGGAAAGAAGGCCGAAACGAGTAGGACTTCGCTGGTGAATGCCGTTACTAGGTCCGTGGATATCGAGCCGGCATCACCGCCATGATGGAGGGTATCAGGAACACTCACAAAGTCCTGTGAGTTGGAGGAAAGGAGATATCTGTCCGAGTAATAGTAGAAAACACCGATGGATATCAGGACCAGCAGGAACGTCCGGGTACGTATCGGTGGCATCATAAGTCGCATTGGCACGACAGGAACGAAGAGCCCACTAGGATCGTCTGGGAAAGCCCGGGCCGAGAACTCCGAGTAACAACAACGTTCCTCAACGCTCACAAGGAAAGGCAGAATTTATTCACCTGTATCTAGATTGACCCGTGTCACGTACTCGAGAAGAAAAAAATAAAGGAAAATCGAACGCGAGGAGATTGCCTAGTACCCGGGTTGAACGAGTGACCTTTCCATTACAAGTGGAACGCGCTACCACTACGCCAACCAGGCAGCTCGGTTACGGGATGTCCTAAAAATGTGGCAAGAGGGTGGGAACCGAACTTGTCGACGGACTTGACGTCAGGGGATTCCCCAGAGTCGGATTTGTGGCGATCAACCAAGAGTCACGACCTCCATTCCGACCACTACTGTGTCAAACATGGGCGACAGACCATACCGCTCACCACAAGCGGACAGAGCACCTAGATGCGGACGGTCTCGCAGTCGAAGTCGTAGTCTCAGCCAGGGCAGAGGCAGACCGCCTCGTTCCAACAGGGACGACCGCGTCCCCCGGAGATGCTCTCATTCTCGCTCTCATTCCCATTCCCTTTCGCTTTCGAGATCCCCGGTGAGAAGACGGGACAAGTCTCGGGGCAGGAGCGACCGCTATGACAGACCTGACGGGGATCAAGGGTCGAAACGGTCCCCATCCCCCCGAAGGCGAAAGTCTAGGTCTAGGTCCCCAGTCAGGAAACCCAGGCGAAGATCATACTCCAGGTCACGCTCGCGGTCGCGTTCGGTATCTCCGGACAGGAGAAAGCGGAAACGCAGAAGGTCCCGATCTGTTTCAAGTTCTAGTGGCGACCCTTCGGAGGAAGAACGGGATAGGGAGCGGAGGAGGAAGAGGAGGGAGAAACACAGGAAGAGGAGCAGGAGTCGAGACAGAAAGGAACGGAAGAAGGATAAGAAGAAAGACAAAAAGGTCAGATTTGTGTCGGTCGTGCCGTCTGCCGTCGACTCATACCTGTCCTCGAGAGCAGAAGAAGAAAACCGGCGCTGTCACCTCACAATACGGAAAGTATGGTATCATCAACGAGAGCGAGTTCAGTATTTTGGGTTTCTGTTTGGCTTGCAATCCGTTTGACCGTGGTTCTTCTAGCCTGTACAACAAGGGACAAGAGTTCCGAGCCTGGTTAATCGAAGAACGCAAGATCAATCCCGAAACACAGTCCAAAGAAAGCACAAGGAAAGAATTCGCGCAATTCATGGAGGATTACAACACCGGTCCGTGCTTCTAGATTTCTACGCGTAATGACGAGCGTGCTGACATGAGTAGCGACATTGCCGCACGAAAAGTACTACAATATGGATGTCTACGAACGCCGAATGAATGCCCTACGGCATGGGGAGTTGTTACCTGCGGGTGACGAGCTGACTTACGATGTCAACGCGGATCTGAAGGCTCACTCGAGCACTCACAAGAGAAGAGCTATCGAACGGGAGAGTTACCTCTCAAAGGAACAGTTGATGGAATTAAGGAAAGTCCAGAACGAGCGCATCGAGGTGTGTCTGATTCTCCTCCAATCCTCCGTTCGTTTCTGGAACCTGAGTTCCACATGTAGGCGGGAAAGATGAAGCTACTCGGAATGGATCTACCACAGAATCTAGGTGTTAGGATGGACGGTACCGCGTTCGATGGTTGAAGAGACCCGGACGTGACCCTCACCAAAAGGGCCGGTTCCTGTCCCGTTCGCAGCGCACAATCTCGTTGAATGCAAGAGACTTGAAAATCAACAATGGACGGAGTGAAATGCTCGGTCGATATCTCCCTGGATACATCATGACACTACAGTATCCTAGGCCATCCCAACTTCGCTTGCTTCCTCTCGTTTGGTGTGTTTAGGCTGCGATGAAATAGACACCCCAACTCGAACCCACTACGGACGTTGTTTCATGGGGAAATAATGTGGAATAAATGACCGTCTCGTATAAGTACAAAAATTCACCTCCGTTTCCGACTCTCCTCAAGCTTGTCGTCGACCACTTCGCTCTCGATCTCGAGCCCTGCATATTTCTTCATCCGTTCTATGTAAACGTCACCCAACGCAGACATCGGAGTGAGTACTCCACCACCTCCAACCTGCTTATAAGGCAACTTATCAAAGTCAAGAGCGAGGGAGAGACTGGCTTCGGAAATCATTCGAGCAGCGCCGAAATACCCGGGCTCTCCGTCAGCTTTGAGTACGGTCCGAATCGTGGAAGACCCGGAGTGGGATATGTTCGTGAGGTTGAAGAATCCCTTACTACCGGTTGGCGGTTAACGAAACCGTTGAGCTCTGAAAAAGATGGAAGCCACGTACTTGCTGGTTGGCCCCGTACCCGGTTGGGGCAAGACGTGTTTCAGCAACCATCTCGTCTTGGGGATGATTAGCAAGAGCACCACGATCCCTATTAAATCAACGAAGGTTACTCACGGGAGGGAACAGGAGCGCAGCCACGGTCGTGTAGTACACGAGTGTGATTAGGAGAGCTCGGAAAGGATCTGGAACTGGGAGAATTTCGTTGTACTTGAACCCGTCTCCATAAACTTTCTCTGGGTGTCGGTCTTGCGATCGCTTGAACAACGACCAGGTGTGCTGGACAACGAGCCGGTTTTCGACGCAAGTGGGGAACCTGCCGCCGTACCAGGTCCTGCCATCCAGCGGTATCTTATAGATCACCTTTTGAGGGTCGCTGAGTAGTCCTTTGACTGTGCTTTTCAGAGGTCGAGTCGCGTGATACGTTGGAAAAGTCCCTCACATTCCCGGAAGGAAAAGTCCTTCAATGATTCGTACAGGATAGATCTTGGCGGATCCTCGAACCACGAAATTATCGACATGACTGTGCCACCTGAGAGTCCTGCATCGAATCTATACGCAGAGGTGGAATCGTCTATTCCCGCGGACAGTCCCAAAACCGACTTGGCTGTCTTGTTCGCCAGGTATACAGAAACGTCTGCAGGGACAGAGTCAAAACCACAGGAGGGAATTATGACCGCGTTGCTCTTGTAAGCCTGATAATCATATCTTGGCCGTGTCAAGTCGGTTTTAAGCCGGCTAACAGCATAAGTGTGGCGTACCTTTGGATAATGTTCCTGACGAAGTGAGGTTCTCCAGACAAGTCGAGATAATGAACGCCATGAAGTGCACAGGCGCTGTAGAAGCATAAGGGGACACCCGACGTCATATGAGTGGACTTACACACCGTACAACTAGGTCGGCGGTCTTCCAGTATGGCCCGATAGCGTTAATAATCACTCTGGCCTGGGTGGCAATGGCTTCGACTGAAGCGTAGTCGTGCACGTCTACGACGAAGGAACCGACATCACTCCCAAGTCCGAGTTCGAGTTTGACCTGCTCAAGTTTCTTCTGCGACCGACCGGCGATTGCAAGCCCGAATCGGGCGCGTTCCGGGTGAGCGTTGAGATTCCTGACGGTAAGTTTCCCAGTGAACCCTATTCAAAGTTTGGTAATTCACCGCAGTGTTTGTAGGTGAGGTTACATACCGGTTGCGCCAAGGACGAGGACGTGGTATGGCATCGCTGGCAGCAGATCGAGGAACGAGCCAAAATGGATTTGGGATCATGATTGGTTTCACGAAGTGATCCATATGTGGAGCGTTCAATCGGGACCAAACGATCCGATTAACATCGATCACGATGCTCTTGGGATCTGGTCGTATGCGTTTGGCCTTTCAACAGGTCTGTGCCTTACAAAGATTACTCGGACATAGGGACACTGCAAATAATGTATTGAGCAAGGGCCGTGGATAAAAAAAACTATGCAAAGAGGGATAGCGAATAGAGAAAAGGCATCCATCAGACGAACGCTCCGCCCGCTGGCTGGCACTCAAGAAAGCTCGAAAAGCATCGCTTGAGAGTGCGCAACCAAACGTCCTCGAGTCGAGTCCATCGGTACCTCGACATGTTCTCAGTCAAACGGAGGAGCGCGACTGTCATCGACTGGATGTGAAGAATGCGGCATGGTTAAACATGCGAGACTCAAGTTAGAAACTATAAAATAGATCCTGGAAAGCAGTCAGCGTGGATGTCAACCGCAGAAGAAACCTTATAGTGGTCGTACCTAGCTGAGTATAATCTGAGGAGACAAAAATTTTCGCGACCAGGCTTTATGGGCTGAGTTTAGGGCAGGACGGTATTGACATAGCCACAAAGAGCCGGTCACTGCAGATAAAGTAGGAAAAATATTGGGGAGTTGGAAAGCGTTTTTAACCAACGGCTGGAAAGAAGTAAGCCAGCCGTTGGAAAACCTTTGTCCAACACCCGCGACCCCGAATCTTTAACCAATTTTCGTACAGCCTGTATGGTGTCACGCTCCCTCGTTAGCCTGTTGGTGAGTTTGTTACCAACCGTAGGTAAACTCTCGCATTGACCCGTTGGTAACATTCTCAGTACGGATAAGTAAATCCTTTACCAGGAGTTAGTAAAGTGTTCAGTGACGCACGGTACTAGGACGTGATTAATCGATTCACTACGTATGTTCGACGGTGTAGCAACACAAGCAATAAACAACGGGTTGTATGAGAGAGGGGTGGCTGGGGTGGCGGCGGGGCGATGGACAAGCGTGATGATAATCGTTCGACAAGGGGATACCTGTACTGATGTTGCACGGTTGGCCTCGCGTCACACGAGACTTGCAAACCACCAGCGCTCTCGAAGTTCAATGCGGCAGGGCCGGGGGTGAAATGAGGGCCAGTATGGGAGGCGTTGAAGCTAAGGCCGGGGAGGCCAATGTCCATAAAAGGCGGGTTGGAGACGAAAATGGGGCATAGCACTGCTTCCCGTGTATTGGAGCGTTGTACCATTTTTTGTCAGGACTATTCGGCGGGTTATGTACGTGATGAAACCAAAGTATGAAGGGGCGCATCAATGACTTTTAGATTTTAGCTTCGTCGGACAAACGAGCCTTCGTATGTCTAAAGTGACATCAGCTTCGTGATATTATGAACCGGCCAAGCGAGAAAGGGAGATGGAAAAACGCAAAATTTCTGTTATAAAATGTCCGACTCAAACCGCTGATGACACGACGGTGTGGCAGAGTATTGTGGCACATCGGTGCAAGGTTACCATGCATGGCGTCGAGTGCGAGTCACGTAAGTATGTGAGACCTGCGTTGGCGAAAAACTGAACGATTTACAATCGAGAGCTATTGTTTAAGCGATCGTATCTGCGATGGGTGACTTAGTGAGACACGTGTTCGAGATGGAGGGTACATGCCTTCGTGCCAGATAGGTTGAGTAGAGAGAGGCAAGATAAATGGTAACCGGACAGCTTACAGCACCACTCTCCGTGTATGCGCGGTGCTTCTGTGGAAACACGGGTGGGCGTGCGATGGGGATGAGGGATTGCCAACCACATACCCTCACTATTGGGGACACATCCCTGCCTGAACGAGTGAACGAGTGGTGATATGTGGTTTGTGGGCGAAGAGGCTCACCGCTACTCCTGTCTCTCGAGATCCAGGTCATCGTCGAGACTGGAATCGTTTTCATCACTGGACGAGTCGTTGAACCCGAACAAATTCGGTGAATCCATCATCTCCTCATCGGCATCAGTGTTGACGTTTGGCAGTGAGGAGGGACCTGCTTCTGGTGGACCAGGGTCCTGGCTCTCGCTGTTGCTGGCATCGGCCTGACGCTTGGGGAGACCCAGGCGCGAGCCCCGTGGCGCATCTTTACGCCGTTTAGCTGAGTTTGCCTTGAGGTAATCGTAGTGAGGATCCCCCGGCAGTTCGTTGTTTCTCTGGGCTACACTCGAAGATGTCCGGCGTATTGAAACACGATTTTCGCCATCGCCCAGTCCATCTGAATCGCGTCATATAAGGGGCCTGATGACGGACCTACGAAAGACACGATAAAGTACTCGCTGTGCAGCTCGGACATATCACGCACCATCTGGTAGAGTGCAGACTTTTCCTTTGGAGGGACCTTTGGCCATGGCTTAGTCTAATCAATTCCAGCGTTGAGTGTAGTTTGTTGAACCCGGGCCTCAATGAGTCGTTGAAGGGTGTCAGCAAAGTCTAGGGCAGAGAAGTGGGAGTACATACCTGGATTTTGATGTAGGTATTGCGTCTGCGACCGAGTCCCATAGCCATATGTAGTGGACTTCTGTCTTCGCGCCCGGGTTGAGGAATCATGCTGAGTTTGGTTGACGGGCGTCCATGTTGGTGATGGCCATGAACAAAGGGTGGTTTTGCTGAATCGGCCACCTTCCTGGCCTCCTTTGTGCGCTTGGGAGCAGGCTGCGATGTTGATGGTTGTGGTTTCAGGGATGGTTCGCATTGCGATGATGGCGATATCAGCTCCCCGTGGCTCTGTCGGTACCGTCCTAACTCGCCGGTTGTTTAAAGCTTAAAGCTTTATGCGACAAACCCCGAGAAATCTGATCTTTACCAACGACCCCCCCAAATTCTACCTGCACAGTGGATTAAACAGACTTGATCAATCTGAAACATCCGGATATTCGCCTATGCCCTTTCGAGTCCTGTGTGTTTGGGCATATGGAAGCTCTTGATATAATCCCGGTCTCCCGGTTATTCGTTTCCCCCTCTGAGCCTGCGCCATTCGCTTGATAACCACCACTTTCTCCGAAGAGATTTCCCTCTCCAGCTCCATACTTTCTTTTCCAGTGATTCTGGGCTCTTATCTGCTATGACCCACCTGTCTCCAGCCGTTTTCGGGATGTGGTCGGTGAGCGGTGTACTGGTATGCCCCTGCATGCTCAGAAAGTTTTCACCTCTCCTGAACGCCCATTCATTCAGCTCACCTCCTTCTGTTTTTACCATTTGTGGCACTATGACCGGTTCAAGTGCCTCCGAATAAACCATGGACCATACTCTGGCGCATTCAAGCGTTTAATGACCGTACGCTCCCATCCCCAGCGCCCGATTTCCCCGACTGAACGATTGCTACAGTACACATACTTGCTGACATTACCGACGATCACAGTTTATTCAGTGGGCAATGCGGTCATCAAATACCAAGAGGGTTTCATTTTTCACCCACATTTCGGGGGTGAGGCTCTGGTTTAGTTTTAGGCTCTCAAACCACATATTGAAGGTCTCCAGTGCTTCCAAAGCCGTATACCGAATGGTCCAAAGCTCATCGGGATGCGATCTTCCCGTTAACAATGCTGTTCTCGATAGGTTTCAGTCTCGAGATGTACGTGGCCCACTTCTAGCATCCGCGGGTGCGACTTACAATAGGTATCAAGGACGACTCACTTAGAAGGTACTTGTTTCTTGGGAATTCGTGATCATCCGTCTCACGTCTTTGGAAGAGCTCTGTTTCTGGTTGTTCCTCATGAGAGCAACCGCATCATCACAGGACTGGTTCAAGAGCACTTACTTTCTTATCTGGTCCTGTGGCAGCCTGACCGCGCTCATCTACGTCCCAACGGTCTCGGTGGTTTTCCGTAATGACCCCCTCAAAGTACGACGTCTCTCTATTTTTCTTGTGACAAAAGGGTGACACGAAGATTGTTCTAGAATGAGGCCTATACTTTCCTGGCGGGAAGTATCGGCAGTCTCGCCTTGACTTTGTCCTTCGTGCCTATTTTGTAAGCCCATTGATCGTTAGATCGCATCACCAGGGGGCTTATCAGCACCATCAGATATTCATTCCCAGGATTCTTACGTGATCTGGTGCGTGCTCCTTGCATCTCGCTTATTCGTGTATCATTTCTGTACCCATAGTTCATTATTCTTGTCAGGTAAGACAAGGAGTCGATAACGCTACAGTTATTCGTCTCAGGAAGTTCCACGAGTTGAACGTAAGGGCACAGTTGATACTCTATTGAGTGGGTTAAAAGAACCTTCACCTAGCAACTTCGTATCGTCTTCAGGTTGTTATTCGTTGTTCCACTTGTCATCCTGGGGATCGATGGTACGAAACCTCATGGTCACCCCATCAACGAGAGCGTTGTTTTGACTGGTTCGTTTTTACCGTATGTTGAAGGATCGCACCACTGACGTTACGCCCTAGACATCTTCGGAATGGTTTCCGCATTTGGATGTCTTGTCTCATCCGCTATCACACTTCTCGTCAGAATTCTGAGCCTTCGGAACCACTGGATCTTGTTCTGATTCTTCTATCCAGATCTTCTTCCCAAGGAACAGTAAGACTGAGTACGAATCTTCGCATCTTGGGCGTCTCGGTCGCCTTAAGACAACACAGCAGAAGGGCGAGGGCCACAACCGACAGGAAACTCTAGATCGCCAGTTGAGCTTCTCGTCAAGGTCCGAGGTGGAAGATGGGTACGGTACACCCCTAAGGTACCAAACGCCTAGTATTCGGAAGGTCGAGCCAGACCATAATGGAGAAAGGAGTGGGCGATTTTTCGCGTCTCTGCCCTCTGTTGCTAGTAGTACACCGCTGCGGCCGAATAGGTTGGGTCTGAATGGGGACGTCGAGTTGGGGAGCGTGCAGGATATTCCTACGACTGCGGGGTGGGTCAATCATTGGACATCGCAGTTCAAGTCGCCGCTGGGTGAGTTCCTGACACCATTGCGTTTGCTCGTCGTGAGTGCTGACGTTCCTTAGATGTTATGGAACGACGTGCTTATTGATTTATTTATTCTAACGCTATTATTTCTCGCACTCGGTTGAGGACTTTTGTAAATGGGCCCTACCCAAACGATCACACCAGCGTACTACTGGTGACAACGACATAACGACAATATGGTGCATATGTTGCCGTATATACATTTATTTCTGCAGAAATGCTATGTCGAGGGTGAAGAGGAGAAGGCTGAATCATTTTTAATTTCCTCTACCTGCCCGTCTTTGACACTCAGCTTCGCTATTCTTCCTTCTGCATCTTGGATCTCGACTTGGACGTCTTCTGATTCCACGACTTCGTCGGTTTCCTGCGCCGTATCCCCTGAGTCATCGACGCTCATTACGCCAACCATCCAAGTGACGCCTTCAGTCCATTCGTTCATTTCGGCTCCGGTAATCGCACTCCGACCGCTTTTATTCTTAACGTCCAGCACGCTGGGACCTAATCTTGATCAACAGGGGTGCTCGGAGCCGATGGGAGGGGTTAAACTACGCACCGCACAATTTAACAAGCTGCTTTACCACGTCAAGTTGTTTATTTAACGTCGCCCAATGTAGGGGTGTTGATCCTGCAGACGAATTCTGCACGGTCGCGAGAGACGGAGGGATGTAGTTGGGAACGAGGTAATCCAAGAGATCTAAACGAAAAAATCTAGTCCGTAAATGAACATTGGAATAACACCCTCATCATCTGAGCTGGATTTTTGTCGTACCTAGGTGTCCGTTCCCGCACACCATATGAAGTACGGAGTTTCCGTCTTCATCTCGAGCCTTGATAAGGGGTTTAGTTCCGAATTTTTCGATGAAGGATTTGAGTTCGTCGAGTTCGCCGTAGCGAGCTATCAGGAGGAGCTCTTCGATATCTTCCGAGGTTGGAGATGGTAAGGATGTGAAGGCCATCGTCGCTCGAGTGTTATTTGGAGTTTTGAGGATAAGATCACAGCTTCAGCTCGCTGGTGCGATCGAAAAAATCTTGATCGAGATTTTGACAGTTGACCGTGACATTTCGGATCTCGGGCTCGCTGGACGACCATGGCTGTCTGCGTCGTCCTCCCTCGCTCAGGTCTACTTACTCATGGATGATCTGTTGGTTGAAGGTTGACGTTGAGACCTCGCCCTGTCCTCCGGAGGAGAAGAGTGAGGTTCTCATGAATGTACAATCTCACGCTGTGAGCAGCACCACTGGAATGATCTCGCGGTACGTCCATGGGCATGACACGTTCAGGTTACTCGCGAAATCCGCAAAGTCTAATTTGACATAATAGTTGCACTGCGTACAAAGGATACCTCCTGTACTAAAATCTTGGTGCGCTTACTACACCTTTCTACATTAACCTACATCGACCAACCATACCTGATTGCCATGGACACACCAAGCCAGTGTGGTCCTCACGGGATCAGCTCATGGGGTCTCCCAGTCTCGGGGGATAGGACCTGGGCCAAAATGCCTAAGGACCGATGCTTAGCCTCTGTGCCACCCACGCCAAGCTCCAACAGTCCGGCACAGGTGGAGGTGGTATTTGGATGCCGCTCCCCGCTTCCAGAGTTCTCGGACAGGCTCCCGGATCGTCACAACGACCATCCTTAGGCAGGTGGGATGGACCGGTGGCTATCCTCGGTGTTGCAAAGGAAGATGGCGACGGTATCCTGAGGTAGTATCCAAGATGTGTGTGTCCATACGGGCACCCTTTAGGGTCTATGCTGAGTCAGCGGCTTCCATCAACCGGAAGGACCGAGGTCTCACGCACCGTTTAAGCATGGTTTGAAGAGGCGATGTCGACCCTTCTCACTAGCGATGGGTGAAGGTGGATTAGGTTTCGTGATTCGTTCACTTTCCCGAGAGGGAGGGGAGAGTAAGAGATGAGAAACCGCGGGGGAAGTGGTGAGGGACACTGTAACTTCGAGCTCGTATTTATACATTTCTGAAGGTGGTGAGCCATGGCTCAGAGGATAAAACATGGTCGGTTGGAAGGAGGGTCCATGAAGGCCCGTAAAAACCACTGAGACATAGCACATTAATAGACTCGCCAAGCGACAAAGATCTAGAGACCATGGGTGGTATACACTATACAATAATGAGGTCTTGTGGTCGTGTACGCAATGAGTCAAGTGGCCCCACCATGGCACGGCGAAGACAATAGGCCATTCGTGCTTGAACACTCCCATCAATGGTGATGGACCCGAAGCCGAGGGGGCCACAAACCGAGTCGATCTCCTCACAAATGTTATCCCGTGAGACAACCACCTCTTTGTCGTCGCCAAGTAGAGACATAAATGCAGGAGGCGATTTATTTATTGCCATGTTAGGAGGCGAACAACGGGGATACATCGTAGGCTACAGCTTCGATTTCGTACACAAGGGAAGCAAAGTCATCACCACCCGTCACGTACGCTTCTGCACTGGGCCATTCTAAGCACAACGCACAAGCTTCTGCGTGCCAAGCGGGAGACAGTCTAGGGGAGGATCCTTAGGGTGCACTGAGGATGGTGTACATGAATTGATCGTAGCTGATCTGGATCCACCCATCCTGTATGCAAATACGGTAGATCCGAGTGGTTAATTTGGAGTTAGAGGTCAAAATTTATCGTTGAAATGCCTCACTCTATCGGTATCTATCTTTTGGAACGCCTCGGTCAATTGCTTGATCACGACGCAAGCCCTAACAAATCGATCGAAAGTGATGCCACTTGCTTGGGCGGCAGGGGGTGGTCGACTGCCAAACCCAGGGACACCAGGAGCGGCGGCAACGGGAGAAGCTTTAAACATGTCTTCCCCAGAGGAAGGTGTAATTAGTGATTATCGATTTAACCGAGCGAGACAAGCCCATCGAGTAAAGGAGAGGGGCATTACCGTATTTCTTCTCGACGAGGTTGAGGAGGTGAGGGGATAAATTGTATCCGAATTGTTTGAGAGCGACTTGAAGCTCTGAACTGTCAATCGAGCCAGTGCGATCCTTGTCGAAGTGCCTGAAGACGCCTTGCCAATCCCTAATGTATTTCCACAGTCCAGTGAACTACGGGAAGGCACGATCAACCAGGAGAAGGCGGTTTGGAAGTACTGAAACAAACTTCATTGAATCCGATGGATCCACTACGGTCGGTATCGAATATCGACATCAGGAGCTTGATGGTGTCAAGATCGAAGGCTGTGTGAAGCCAAAGTAAGGGGTCCATCCCGGTCCATTTGAAGCCATATAAATTAAAAGACGTACGACTCCAGTCTCCGTTGATTAAAGCCTTTTCTATCAAATCGGGTGGTCGTCAGACGACCTACACCAGTTGCGCTGTTGGTAACGGGGGAGGGGACTAACGAAGTTCATTGACACTAATGTAGCCGGATCTGTCGGTGTCGACGGTGGTGAACCACTGCCATAGCCTACGGTTCAAAATGGTTGGTTAACGAGTTCTGGCCATCATCGAGAATGGTGGATGGGGGTTAAACTCACTGAGGGTCAGCACCGGGAGGAGGACCAGGGGGCGGTTGCTGAGAAAACCCACCACTATAACCACCAGGGCCACTATAACCAGGAGGTCCTTGTCCATAACCTTGTCCATAGCCTTGTCCATAGCCTTGTCCGTAGCCTTGCCCGTACTGTCGTGTAGAGCGTCGACCTCAACGGGGATGAGTGGGAGATAAGAATTGCAAACCTGGTGAGCCATATTTGCGTGCTACTTGATTTCTGAAAGACGAGGAGAATCGAGGCGTTGAGGGAGACAACCCAAGAGAGGATGATGGTGGAGTGCTCACCGTAAGAATCGAAGATTAAATAGTGCTTGGATCGGACCGCAGGCAATGGGGCAATGCAAACCAGTGCGGTCACATGGGTCAGTGGTCCAGGACGTCCAATGATCGTGAGCTTTCCACTGAGGGCGTTGCCTGCCCTCGGTCCACTAAACTCGTTCAACGCACGAGGGAACAAAATGGCCGTAAATGGCCGTGGTATGGAGGAAGACCCAGGGAACAAGAATTATATTACACAGGTAAGCATACTACATCTATGAATGCGAAAGACAAGATTGGAGACGTGTATGGGTCTAGTAGCTGCACAGCAATGAAGAACGAGGTACGCAGGAGGCAGTGACCGTCAACGATTGCATTTAGTAGTCACCATCGTAGGGAAGAAGAAAAAGAACGTCATTGTCGACGGCGTTGCCCTCTCCCAAGGTCGTGGAGAGATTGCACTCCATAGGGCTCATCGAATCTCCTCCATCAAATGCCACCATTTGGAAGAGTTTGATTCTATGAGTCGCGAGTCAGTGACCAAACGCACGAACAGCGGGTGTGAGAAGACTAACGTGTCCTTGTCTAGTTTAAAGTGGTTGCAAGCCGTCTTGAAGACCGTGGCAAAAGTCTTCTGTGGGCGAACCTTGATCACGACGCTGTGGACTTCGTGCCGAACCTCTACGTGTATTTTTGCGCCGGCCGTAACACCTTGTTCTTGGGGTGACAATGGCATAACCTCTTCGTTTGTTGGTTCTGCCCTGATAGTCCTGATTGGGCGGGGGTTGTCTAGGTGAACTGTGAGGCATGGCTAGATCACGAGAGTTTCGTGCTCACTTTTGGTACCATGAGCCTGAAGGCTCACCCGCGACCTCACACATCTCGAGCTCTCGGGCTCAGGTCGTTCTACCTCCTCGTCTTCGGAATGTCCGCGATACCCAACAGACGTAGGCTCATCATCAGCTGGTTGCCTGGCATTGGCTCTTCGGTTTGCAGGGGTAGAGTGGGCGAGCGCACGTCCAGAGAGGTCTCGCGGGGGAGTTGCAGAAGGGGATAGGGGTATCGTTGCTTGCGTCCTATCCGCATTGCCGAAATCCAACTGTGGGGGACCTGTGTCCAGTCCAAGCGCTCAGCAACCTTTGCATCACTGATTGCGAGTCATTACCTTCTCCACGCGTCCTGGTATGAATTTCCACACTCCTGAGGAATCCGCGGACCTCTGGTATCTCCCAAACATCGGGGAGGATCTCAACAGGCCATTCCAACCCGAAGTCGCTGGTCTTGACATATATCTCCTCTTCCGCCTCGTCGAAGCGGGCACGAAAGAGGGAAGTGGCTGTGGTCATAAGGTTCTATATTGTTAGGGTTCGGATATATCAATTGGAGTCACTCATCCAAAACGAGCGGTATCACTGTTCGGCATACCTGATAGGTTGTTGGATGGCGGACGGCGTATGCTTCCGTGAGGTCTGGAATAGTGATGCAAAGGATTCCTGCTGGCCATTCCCTGGTGTTTGCCATCGTGTACGGAGTATAACGCTGGTTTCAAAGTGACCGCGAGTATGTTCAACGTTGACACAAGTTGACAGCACAATTCAGGCGCGTCACGGTGTTCGGTCGCGTAACACCACGCACGTGGAGTGCTGAAGAACAAACAGGGACAAACAATACCTCAGCCTCGCAACCAAGCCGAGGTTAATGCTTAGGTATATACTCTACGTCCCCAACTTTAGGGAACCAGCCAAGCAAGCGAACAAGCTCTCTGGCCCACCCGTCATGTTTACCAGTCGCCCCCTCTTTCTCTATACGAAACTGCAGTGTCAACCGCCGATTCGGGTCCTTTGCGGTAGTCTTCTCCGCGTACTCAGACATAACTACATCCAAGCTATTCCACGTCGCCTCGTCCACGTCGCCTCCTTCTAGGAAACTCCCGTCTGCATCGAGAATGATTCGTGAAAGGTTGGTGGTTTTTGAGAGAGTAGGGAGGATCTCTCCCAAGATCGTGACGAGATGTTTTGGATAGATAACCGTGATGCGAAGCTCTTCGAGGGCTATGCATGAGGTCAGAGAAGCGCCGGTTGGCCCCAACAAAACTGCCAATAGATTGTACCTCAGCCGTAGACAGAGTATCGGTGGATGTGTAGGAGTCATACCATATGAGTGCCTCGTAATATGTAACGAACGTAGAGTTTTGCCACATTTGTTGACCAACTTGGCTAGTTGTGGTAGTCTCCCAACGTCGCGAGAGGAAACCCAGACGGTGTGAAAGGACAAGGGATGAGTGCAAAGCAGCTCCACGAGGGGGTCTGATTCGTGGAACATGTCCAACAACCAAAGTTTCCCCTTGAAGCTGGGGGAGGACGCGAAATGGATCGCTTCTCCCTGGTTCCCACCACCAGCGGTGGCGCTAGGAAACTTTACCGTAAGGTCATCCACAAGGGGAAACGCGCAGATAAATGAAGCCAATGAAGCGGGAGCTCCAATCACAGTCCGTAAGTCTAGAGACCGAACGGTAGCCGCGAAATTTCCAAAGTAACGTCGGGTCGAGATGGCATCGAACTTGGCCGTCTCTAGTCCGGCAATTACAAGACGTTCGACCCCAGAGAATGAACGAAAGTGGTCGTAGAATCTTTCGAGATTCGCCGGCTCGACCCAGGACTTTAGTTTGTCATGGAAGAGCCGTATGACGCGAGGGTATGATGCGATCCCTGTGGGGTCTGAGGAAATGGATGCCGACCACTGTTCCAAGTGATCGAGGGAGTTAATTGTGAGGAAGTAAAACAGCCGCCGGCGTGACCGGTGCGTCCAAGACTTCCGAACCAGCGATGTGGATTTGAGGGTTCCGAAATCGAAAGCGAGGTTGTCGATGACCTCGTCGATAGTCTCTTGCGGAAGATCCATGTTATCTGTGCGGAATCAGGTCTCCATGTGAGTTAGTGTTGTCAAGCGACACCTATGCGTCGTTCAACGTACCCGCGGGATACGAGAAGCTGGCTGACTGGTGCAGAGAACTCTCCTCACCACCCGCGCACTATTCCCGATCAATTCGCACGCCCCGAGACCAAGCACAACGCTGAAGGTTCGAAAATTCGGGCCCCGGGAACATCCCCAAAATTTGAGCCATAGGTTACGGGTCCTCAGAATTGCTCGGCACGGCCTCGTATGCGGGGAAGGACTTGAGCCAACACTATGGTTTCCATCCTTGCGATCCAATCGCTGGTTTGATATCCTCTCCTGTGGAATTACTGAAAGTCAGCACCGAAGTTCAAGCTAAGACTCACAAGGTTACAACTGATATAGGAAGGTAAATTAGGATCTAAGGGCGCATTGATATCCTCGGGGAGATCTGAATAATCTGAACCGAATTCTCTCCAGGGCGATTTGATGCGGGCCCGCAAGTGACCTGAAGCAATATATGCACGTAAAGCGGTAACCATTGGACTGGAATTAAGATCCCCGATTCGCTCAATGATGGCTCGAAGGTTTTCATTGATCTCGAAGGCAGGATGAGGCATCTTGATGATGGTAGACAGTCGATGCCTCTAAAAAAACAACCGAAGGCTCACTGGCACTGGCGACTGAAGGGTTTAACATTTAATGTTTAAACTCAAGAATGGAACCAATTAATTGACTGTTCCCAAAAGAATACAACAGATAACGTTCATGTACGAGAAAAAGATGAGCAAAACAGGGGACAAGAATTAGCACGCAGTTCTCCATCGTCATAACGAAAAACTCCTCGAGACTTCGACCAAACCATCCGTGGCCTTCGTAACAATCGCCCACTTCGGCAGGAACCTCAACATCTCCTCGAACGCAGGGATCCTACCCTCGTTCTCCAGTATCCTCACCCCACCTGCACCAGCGATCCCGGATGCATACTCCGAGTACTCACAAGCAAGTTTTCCGCTCAACGGAGGTACCGGATCGACACCCTCGGGCCCGAACGTGACCTTCACCTCGAAATTCCTATCCCACGTCCTGCTCCACAAGAAGAGAGTAGTGATACCCTCAGGCGGGATCTCGTATCTATCCTGCTGGGTTCCGTCCCAGCGATCGCCATCGAGCGCACGGACCTTGTAATCGTAGATCGGTTGGTCGAAGTATATCCTGCACCCTCGTGTGTTTGTCCCACGAACGTGAATTATGGCTTGTGAAGTTTTACCATCGACACGTTCGACGTCTCCGGTGACCCAGCCATAAGAGGTATTTCCACCAGGGGAAGGGATCCACTCATCGCCGACAGGCCATGTACAGTTGGTCAATCCAGTCGGGCTTTTTTTACATTTTACGTCTTTACCATGAGAGGATGGAAGTTCAGGAACAACCTTCTGTACATGTTCTGCAAGGCCGAGGATCGAAGTAGTGGCTGACAGAACCTCGTCCTTGTGATCCAAGCCCGGGATGTGAGTCAACATCGAGTTGGAGGACTGTTCGGCCAAAGGAAGGACGGCTCGTTTTCCGAGGTGGACTCGTTGTACGAAACGAACTTTCATCGGTGCCAGTTGAGTGAACGGATGGGTCAAAGAACAGTAGAGCGTTGCCGCAACGAAGATGACGACGATAAGAAAGTTGAGCCGTCCATGCATTTTGTGCGCGAAAGGAGCAATAGGCAGAATGATGAGAGTGCTCAAGATGGCGAATGCACCGTAAACTACGAGTCAAAGTAGATCAAAACCTGGAGGAGCCATCACACGATTATTACTTACCGGTGCTGGCACTACTTCCGTCAACCAAAGTCTGGGGCAACGCGCCCAATAAAAGCACGGTGATCTCATAGACGAGAAGCGCAGGGATGGGAATACCGAGGATCATTTGAGCGATCCACCACGCAATCTCATCTCCCTGCTGCGGTGCCTGTGTAGTGGGATATCCTACACGTAGGTCGGTAAGGCACGATCACTACTTAGAGGTACCACGCTCACCTGGATCATTAACCGCATCAACCACTACTCGTCCATCCGGTCCGTATCTCCTATGCTGATCCATCAGTGGAGTGATCTCAGTCGGTTCTGTCTCTCGAGTCACACCACCGTCGTCCTCGTCATCCCTGTCGTCCCCGTTATCGCTCGTCTCGGCGTACGCATGGCCAGGGCCAGGTACGTGCTCGATCCCTCGCACATGCTTCCGACTGGGTGAAGATGTACTCGGAATACTGTCTTCCACCTCGCCTGCAACTTGTTCGTATACGCTTGCGTTTTCCCTCCGATATGAGAGGCCGACGAGGGACTGGGCAAATACGACGAGAACAGAGAGGAAGGTCAAGAAGTTCCAGATAGTCGCCCAGTACAAGCCGCCGATCTTCTGCGCTCGAAGCACGGTTGTGTAGATGACCAAGAGAACCCAAGCGAAGATGTACAAGGAGATGGTGGAAATATTCTTGCTCTTTGTCGGTGTAATACCCGCGTTCTTGATCGCTGTGATTGGGAGGATAACGGAGAGGTACGCCAGCGAAAGAGTGGAGACCAGGACGAGCGGTGCTTGGGAATGTGCCACCTGACGATCGGGAATCAGGCCTCCCAGTATTCCTTTGGAAGAAAAGATACATACGTAAGGATTCAGCTTGAGGAACCCAAGTACCAATGCAGTTTCCGATAGTGCAACGACGGCAAGGGCGATAACGAATTGCGAAACTCCCAAAAAAACCTTCATTCCTCTCCAGATCTTCGTCAACATGCTGACATCTTCGCGGATGTGCCAGCCTATCAATGTATTTCAGCATGAACACGGCAGTTATTCTCCACAACGCCGACCTGCATTAGTTCCACCGGCGACGAAAATGTGGATCACCCAACATGAGACCAGGAATACCGGGAAGACAACGAGGAACACGACGTTGATCACAAACACGGTGTTCATTTCCCAAATGTAGGTATACTTCCCGAGGACTAGAATCCAGTCAGATGTGAAACGGCGAAGAGAAGCAAATCAGGGCATACCGTCAAAGTATATGGGATCCTTCCTCCCTTCTTTGGATACGATCGGCGCGTCGAGCATTTCCAGACCACCATATCGGACAGCTTCAATCATGGCCTGAAGAGAACGGCAGCCACCTTCGGCATAGGTCAGACTATCGAACTTCGTGTGATACAACGCGCGGTTTTTGTAGAATGCGAGATCAACACCGTCCATGGCTGTCGACGAACATGAAGGAGATGTGATTGCGGATATTCTGACCACAGCTTACTGTCTTTATAGACTTGCCAATCCGTCCCACTCTTGATAACACCACGACCAAAGACATCTTGTGAAAGGACGTTGGCATGTGAGTAGCCTGTCTTTGGCTGCCCTTTCAGGAACGCCTCTGTAGGTGATAGCGCAGTGGTACGGAAGAGCATTGGACGTCCGCCAGCCCCTGCACCATCCAAGTTGAGGAATGTTGTGGCAAGCTTGGCCCACGGATGGATCATGAACCTAGATAAGGTGTCAATTATGGAAATCACGGCAGCCAGGCAGAATTACGTATGAGCCCCATAGAGGCCGTCCTCCTCGTTGTTGTTGATATTAAAGATAGCAGTTCTGTGAGGCCGCTTGTTCCTGGGCATCTTTGCGAGGTGCCTGTTGCGATACCGTAAGCATGTTCCAGCAATCTGGGACTTCATGACTCACTCTAGGAAATGAAGGGCCGCAACCACGCCGATACCATTGTCAGTCGCTCCGGGGGCACTTGAAACAGAGTCATAGTGCGCAGAAAACAGCACCGCGTTCGAGTCGTGTTTGTCAGAACCAGGTACCTTGACGAGGATGTTGGTTCCTTCGAAGTAGACCCCCACCCCGGGACGAGGGCTGTATACGACAGTAGAATTGAGGTCGTCGATGATTTCAATGTCCGAGTCGGCGGATTTGATTCTCGACAATAAATAGGACCTTACGCGGTCGTTTGCGTGCGATAGATAAGGGTGAGGGCGGGCGGTGATCTATAACACATAACCACGCGTGAGTTCCGACGGTCGACTCCGGCCAACCCCACTTCTTTGCGCACCTTGGTAAGGTCGGTGACAGCCTGATCAAAACCTTCGGAGTAGTTCACCCTTGGCAGCGAGTCGCTGAAGAGCATCGATGCGAACACGAGTCCATACAGGAGGGCAGCGAGGATTGAGACGGGATATCGGTTGAAGAGAAGGGGGGACAAAATCGCGTCAATTATTTTCCCCATGATGTCGCTGTCAATTGCAGCGAGAGATTTGACCGCTACAATGCACTCCTAGCTGGTCGTTGTCGCCGTCGACGTGGGTGAAGTCGTTGGCAATGTGGTCGGCGGGTGTTGATATCACTCTTGAACCGGCTAAGCGCCTGACCGATCTTCCCGTTTCCCACAGGCGCGCGCTAACGGGTGAGTATGTCCCACTCTGACTTGGACCTCCATCTGATGAACTCGGCAGAATATCTTGGACATTTTTGGGCATTTATCGGCCGGTTAATCTGGTCCAGAAGGATTCGAATGCAGTCACCTCCTCTTATGAAGATCTAGAACCATCTCACTCGAACCAAGCTTCGATAATAAACGACAACTCACGCAAATTAAAGTTGACAAATCTCCACCCGTTCATGACCAGGTCTCAGATCTCATATCTTGCGCGAGATTGCCAAAGTCCTCACGGTATCGCTCCTTCTCTCTTACCACCTCCTCTGCGGAACTTCCGGGTCATTGTGATCATCTCCTCACCCAACAATGGGTATCTGCCATTCTACTCACAACAACGGCTTCAATGATTCAGAACCCCTCTCTCCCCGCGTAGTGGAAAGGAAACGTTCTATCGCTCTCTCTCACCTAGCGTCTACCGCGCTCTCGGCGCACTCACAGGAAACCATCGTTAGCCATTCGGAAAAGGGGCTCCCCGTTCCGACGAAGGACCATTACATCTCCCTCCCCCCTCCACTCTTCGACGAAAGGTTTATTACCCCTAACCTCGTCCAAGGCGACTCTGCAACCGCCTACAAGTCTTTCTTGCGACAACACCCCGAATATAAACTCACCTGGCTCCTAGACTCGTTACGGAAGAGCGACTTTACGCGTTTGGAAAAGTCAGGAGAGGTTTACGTTGATTATATGGGAGGGTCCCTTTACCCTGAGTCCCTCGTCCGCATGCATTCCGCGTTCTTACAAGAGAACGTCCTTGGGAATACCCATTCGGTCAGCAATAGGTAGGCGAACCCCCACAGCTTTTCCAACCACCATCATCTTATCAATTCGGCAGTGCTCAGCTGAGCGCTGATTGTATGCAAGAGGCTCGTGAAAGCGTACTTGCATTCTTTCGCGCCCCTCCGGAATACACGGTAGTTTTCACCGCCAACGCCACGGCCGCGCTGAAGCTCGTTGGCGAATCCTTCCCCTTTACCGAGAACGGAACTTACGTTCTCGGAGCAGACTCCCATAATAGCCTCCATGGAATTCGGGAATTCTCGTATAAAGCCGGTTCCCATGTCGTGTACATAGAATCGACATCCCAAGGCGGGCTCAACGAACCATACGCCAAGGTGACTGTTCCGTAGGTAAAGACTTAACCTCTCGTAACTGAGACACGTTTTGTAGTCCGTTTTAATGACGCACCGGCCGCGTTCGAAAGGGGATGCGAAGGCTTTGTTTGCCCTCACTGGCACCTCGAACATTTCCAACAGTAAAAATCCCTTATCGCTGATTCAATATGCCTCGAGCTTGGGTTACTCTACCTTGCTCGATGCTGCCGCGCTCGCACCTCACTCCATCATCTCGCTTTGGGAGACCCCCGTCGACGCAATGGCCGTGAGCTTCTACAAGATGTTTGGCTTTCCGACTGGTATCGGCGCACTGGTGGTCAAGAAGTCATTCTTGTCACAACTCAAGCGGCCTTGGTTCTCCGGTGGGAACGTTAACGTTGTGCAGGTCCCAGGGAAATTGGTCACAAGGTCTCATGAGCTTCACGAACAATTTGAGGTATGAACATCATTCCCATGTGTCCCCCTAATACGAATCGGTTCACATTCATCGCAGGACGGCACAGTAAATTATACCCTCCTATCAGCAGTCACAGACGGACTTCGACTACTCTCCGCTTATATGCCATTCCTTCCTCTCAGGCTCTCTTGTCTAACGACATACCTTGTCTCGTCACTATTAAAAATCAGGCACGATTCGACAGGTCGGCCTGTGGTCTGCATCTTATCACGAAGGCCAAACACGCGACTCAAAGCCATTGGAGAACAGGCAGAAACGGCTTCTACAGTCTCTCTCATATTTCTTTCGGTTGGTCAACTCTCCAGACGCATGCGTTCTTCGGCGATTTCTGACAAGTTACACAGCCATCCGGCGAGACGATCCCTAATTCTTTTATCGAGTACGCCGCAACAGCCTCGAAAATTTCCCTCCGTACCGGTTGCATGTGTAACTCGGGTGGCGCAGCGGCTATCCTGGGAATTGCGAGCGACATGAAGAAGCTGTATGAAGGAGTTACGCTCAAAGACTTCGAAAGACTCGTTGGAAGAGAACTAGGTGTCGTCAGGATCAGTTTGGGGTTAGTCAGCAACTTCTTGGACGTGTGGCGGGTGTTGAGATTTGTGGAGGACATTATTGGCTGTCAGGCGAGGAGAGAAGATGTATGGGAGCAGTGGAAAAAGGAGAAGGGTATCACGGAAGGTGCAGACGCGCGTCAAGTAGGACAGGCACTCTGATGATGCCTGCTCCTCCTCGACTCAGACCTCTCCCTCCTCACGGAGCCGATCTTACATCGCGGAAACAACGCTATACCTTGGAACACATCACTTGCACGCTCTTTTAATTTTAATTCTTCTTTGGTCTTCGCGCGTTCCCGAAGGTTCGTCTCCAAACCACGGTGACTCCAGAGCAGGACATGGCCTTTGGCGTCCGAGGGATTGCGGATGTATCCGAGTCACAGACAGCAAGGCCTGAGATATGCGTGAATGTTACAACAATGATAAAGTATCTACTCCCTGGGAGCGCCACGACCAACGCCGGCGTATTGGGGCCTGAAACCCTCAGGAGCACCGTCTTCCTTCTTGCGGTACTCATCACGCTCACCTCGTGGTCTGTAGCCGCCACTCTCACCATCGCGCTGAGGTCCACGAGTGGGGGGTGGACGAGCTGGGCGGGCGACCTTTTTGTGGGTGGCAGGGACGATTTCAGCTGGGAGGTGCAGCCTGATCGTGCGCCGATGTGAAATAACTCGAATTATCGATCGTGGAGAAAGGCATACCATTCGCGAAGGTATTCAACACCCTCAGGAGTGACAGTGTAGTAATAGTATTGCCAAGAGAATTGGGTCTTGACGAGACCCTTGGATGTTAAACTCTGGAGGGCCTTGATAACTTCGAGGTTTGGAACCTCGAGATCTTCATGTTTGGAGAGATTGTAGTCCTTCTTGGCAACCAACACACCCTCTGTTCCGAACTTTCAGCTCAAGAATGCCCTCTATGAGTGTGAAGTGATTGGGCAAAATAACGAACCCTTGAAGAGGTTTTCGTAGATGATACGACGGTTCTGTTTTGAGATCAGCATTGTGACGTGCTGGATTAGGGTCCCAAGAAATTCAGATGATCAGAAATCCTCGAGGGGAGGTTTTCTTTGCGTACCGAATCTGCGAAAGAAAGAAAGATACGTTAGCCGCATCATCAGTCATTGCACCAAGCCCATCCAAGCCGCATCCACTGCATCCATCTCAATGCCGTGTCCGAATGTCATGAATCACAGGCTTCAGAAGCGGCTGGGCCCTTTAGAGCGGAGCATTGACGACTTACGGGTCAGAAAGATGGCAGTAGTGACCTTTAGCCCCGGATCCTCTTGGGAGGTAACGGACCGTTGGGGTGCGATGATGTGGCTTGATCTTTATTCCCACGCTTGCTACGCCTTCCGTGCTGCCAGGTCCGAGGGTCAACCGGAACTCCCTTTTTTGTGTGGTTGGTGCTAGGCCGATCCAGGCGATCCCCCACACTCAGTTGGGAGCAATGACGTTGAAAAAAATTCCCCTGCCCCCAAAACACTATGCCTACGACACAAGGACGTCATAGTCGAGGTTGTTTGAATACAAGGTGACGTCTCTTGGGAAATCCTATACCTCAAATGGCGAGCGGAAGGCCATCGGAACGTTATGCACCGGGCACTGTGTTTTCCCAATGCCCTTCCCATATGCGGCACTTTTCACTCTTGGGTTCGATCCATTTTAAGATCCATGCAAATAGATCTTATGCATTCATACAATTTCTACTGTGAATCGCACCCGTTACCCCTGCGGGTTCGCAGATTCACACGAGGATCAGACGTGGGAGAAAGCTCATGCGCAGATGAGACCCATGGAGCAGGCGAAGAGAAATTCTTGTTACACAGGAAGGATGCGGACCGTGTATGAAAGATGGAACACTGTATATGCCATTCTGTGGAACGAGTCTCATCTTATCTCCGAGGTTTGAGGCCAGTCAGCTGGCCATGCGAACATGGTAACCTAAGTCCTTTGTTAAACGAGATTCTGTCAAGAAAGTTTTGCACCGTACCTAGGTGAACATCCCATCAGGCGATTGTAGAGAAAGCCGAGCCTCTACTTTGCTGACCAGTCTCCAGGGGATCATCACTTGACCAACGAATCTCCCATTGGGATTCTCGTTCGGTCCAAGACGGAATTCGTCCGTGTTGAGCAGAAGGATGTTCAGCTCACTATCAGTGCCAACGAAAGTTCCCAGGAAGATCCGCCCGTCGGTGACGGTGACTCGAAGCGTGTCGTTCAGGAGGCCTTGGACGGCCGATAGTGAGGTCAGCATTGTACGATGGTGGTCAGCGTTCCGAGTCCGCCCCTCGCGCGAGTTCCGGCGCTCCCGAGTTTCGGATTCGCCGATCACTAGCCATTGTCACCGAAAATCCAAACGGCACGAGGTGCCAGCCCCCGAGGAGTCCACCCACTGCCTCACTATCCCGGCCTCGGGAAATCAACGCGCATAAGAGAGGCCGATCCGGTCGGCATGATCGACACGATACACATCTTGAGCAGGGAGGTCGATACGTTTCATCACGGACAGACCCCCCCTCCCGTCAGAGTCGGGGATCGACGGAATGAGGCATTCGCCGTGATCATGTGGCAAACTTTGTCTCGCAGAATAGCGATCCTGGCTATTTCGTACAGGATACACCTTTAGCCCTGCCACACGGCCGTAATGGGAACGCCACACTCCTATACGCCGCGGGCTGATCTCCCTGGGACATCAGACGGCCGGGGCACACGCGCATCCCACCTGATCCCTCTCCGCTTGGTAATCCCAAGAGGGTCCTAGATCACAAACAAATCTCCCAGCGGCTGTTTTATCGCCCCACTGATTGACCAGGGGGCTCCGTAGACATGAAATTCTTTCTAATTTTCACCTGGATGTGACCTGACGCTCCGGCATCCCGCATCCCGGGCATATAATGCGCAGTGCATGATGACGACCAAAAGGCTAGTCTCCCTCGACCTCGCCACCCTACCATGGCATCCAACACAGGGCACGTACTGGATCTAGCGTCGATTATTGCGTTGGCATCTCCAACTAGCCTGGGCCGGATCCACTCGAGCTCTGCCCTTCCAGTGCTCGTTGATATGCCTCAAGGAAGAGGAAACCCAGAGGTAGACAGTTCTAGAGAGGTACGCTTCATACAACCACCAATACCTTAGACCAACTTCAGCATCCCTTAGGTAACTCTGCATGAAGCGAGAGTTCCTACGCTTCTCTCAAAGACAAGATCCCAGACGCCCATTCGGCCTCCTCCCAGCCGGTGTTATCCAGATACTCTTACCGCTGTTGTTCGCGCCAAGAGTTATGGTGACTTGAAGAAACATCCCGGTCTCAATTGCCAGCCAGGAGCGAAATCCATTGATAGCTTCTCGGGTCTCCGTTCTCTACAGAGTTCTTCTAATATCACCCTGTCAACAAGATCCACAGCTCTATATCAAACGGCTCCGGGTAGTATAAACTCTCGCGCGGATCTCGCTATCGAGGGATCAAAACCTCAGTTGCGAGGGGGGGTTTCTCCATCGAAGCAACTCTTGCACCTCTGCCGGTCGCTTTTTCACCACGAGGCACACTATGCCTATCTATCGTTTCTGCGCGCTTATCCCGAATACAAACTTACCGGACCGATTGACACTCTTCGCAAACGCGAGTACAAGAGACTGAAACAATTAGACGAAGTCTACGTGGACTACACGGGTGCCTCCTTGTATCCAGAAAGTCTTATCCGTTCCAATTCCACGTTCTTGCGCCGGACTATCTTGGGGAACACCCACTCTTTCAGCACCAGGTAAGCATCCGAACTTTAATAGCACAAGAGGATGAGTAACGATCAGATCGCACAGTTCCCACCGATCCGCTATGTGCACCGAGGAGGCTCGTTCCAGCGTCCTGGCGTTTTTCGATGCCCCTGCAACAGAATATACGGTGATTTTCACATCAAACGCCACAGGCGCCATGAAACTGGTCGGGGAAGCCTTCCCATTCGCACAAGGCGGCTCATTTGTTCTCGGCACGGATTCCCACAATAGCGTCAATGGAATTAGACAGTTTGCGCTAACCAAAGGTGCGAGGCTGGCGTACATTGGTTCTACAATCGTAGGTGGGATGGATGAATCTGAGGCCAAGGTGCCGGCTTTCTCACCCCTGCAGGGTAGGATATTCACATCGGTTTTGCAGAACGTCCTGCTGGCCCACAGTCCTCGACCGCGGCTAACTGGTCCGCGGTGTTTGTTCGCATTGACGGGGTTATCCAATGTGACAAATAGCAAGAATCCCTTGTCCTTGCTCACATACGCTTCGAACCTTGGATACTACACACTCCTCGATGCCGCTGCTCTCGCGCCCGCTTCGAAAATATCGCTTCGCACCACGCCTGCTGATGCGATGGCAATCAGCTTCTACAAGATGTTCGGTTTCCCAACAGGAGTCGGGTGTCTTGTAGCTAAGAAGTCATTCCTGAGGCAGCTAGAGCGGCCATGGTTTGCTGGTGGAACCGTGGACGTGGTGCAGGTACCAGGCACCGGTTTCACTATGGCGCATGAAATTCATGAGCAATTTGAGGTACTGTCTCTGCCTCCCTCACCCAAGAATGATTCAGTAAAACGGTCTCGCATGTAGGACGGAACTGTTAATTTCTCTAGCCTTGCTGGAGTTACACGAGGACTGAACATCCTATCTCGATACATCGCCTATCTCCCTCTGCGGCTTTCCATCCTCACACACTACCTTGCGGGATCATTGGCGGAAATCAAGCACGATGTAAACTGCACGCCCGTCGCTCACATCCTCTCCCGTATACCAAAACAAAGACTAACAGCAGTCGGCGAACAATCCGATACCGGATCAACTGTTTCTCTGATCTTCCTTGAGGTGGGCTTAGTTGCTCTATCACTTGTAATATCTAACGAGACCGATCTCAAACAGCCTACGGGCGAAGTGATGTCCAGTTCTTTCATCGAATATGCCGCAACGAAACACGGGATCTCCCTCCGCACTGGGTGCATGTGCAACCCTGGAGGAGCGGCTGCGATCCTTGGAATTGAAGAGGAGATGGAGAAGTTTTCCCCGGGGTTTACCTACGAGGATTTCGAAAACATTGTTGGCAGGGAACTCGGAGTTATAAGGCTCAGCCTGGGGCTAGTCAGTGACTTCTCCGATGTGCATCGCGTGTTGCGCTTTGTGAGGGAAATAATTGCTTGTGATGGTGAGAGGAAGAAAATTTGGTTGGAGTGGAAGTCCTGTAGGCAGTTTCATGGCTGAAGATTGTTTCTAACTTATGTATCACGAACTTGCCTATGTTCGTTGTAGTTTACCCCATACGGTAATACCTGGGCTTGAGACCGCAAGGGTTCTCACCATGGAGTTCCACCATGCCCAGGAACTGCAAGGGGGGAATCCGCAATTTCCATACTCGATGTGCGCGTTGTAAAAGAGATATGCCAACTGGTTGCATACTTCGATATTCAATAGGCCGCAGGATATCATACCAGCATACGGCCCCGGCGTGCTGGTTAGCCTTTGATGACAACTGGTGATCGGCACCTCGGCATGACGCTAATGCCACAGCCAGACTGAGATCCTCTGCGTGTAACCTTCCCACCACGCACTTTCGTTGCGTATGACTCTCGCACTTGAATAAAGTCTACTCTCTGCAGACTGCGATGATTTCCCCTAGATCTCTCCAAACCCCACCCAACGCCGACAAGGACAGGGAAGCGACTCAAACCGCCACCTTTATCTAGGACACGACCACAATGGCCCTCAGTCGAGATTCTTCTTAGTCTATGCCATCGAGCATAGTATCCTTGAACCCGGAAAACGAACCCCTCCATTCATCTCTCAACGTCGTCTCGTGGTATTCGGATCGTCATGCTAAGAAGGGTCCGAAGGTCGCTTCGCTTTGGCTGAACTCTGGTCAAGGGAACAGCGACCCTGAGGATCCAGAAAGCGTGTTCTATCAGCTGTTTCATGCAGACTCACCTCTGGTTTACCGTACGGGACGGAAGAGAAAGAAAATCTCTGCGGATAATGGAGTTTCCACCATCAACTGTTACGAGCTCGGGATTCTGGTGCCGGAGGAAGGACTTATTAGGCAGTGTCATTACTGCCTCTCTGGGGAGGACGACGAGCGCAGGTACTCGCAGATAGGACATGACAAGCATTGGTGCCCAAGAGTATGGTATTTCTTTGAAATTCTTCCGGTTCAAGTTGTAGCTAAGCGAATACAATGTCTACCGGTGTAAGAGAAGGCGTCCCCTATCTACTATCACCCCAAAGGGAAAATTGGGAATACCTGCTGGGGACTTCAACCCTATCGAAAGAGATAGCGTCTGTGTGTGACATTTCTGGTGATCATCATACACCGCCAATCCATCGAGCTGCATCATCGGAAAAACCTGTCAAACGTCAAAGGGATCGTAGCGGTTAAAAGTACATCAAAATGTACGGGGATCTATCAAAATGTACTTATGAGGGCCGAAGATCTACCAAAATCTTTCGTTTATTTTTCCGACGATGATACTCGTCGGTAATATACATGGAACTTCATATACCTCTCGTGGCGCGAGTACCCCAATCTATGAATATCCTCCTTGGACACCGCTCGCTATTGGGAAGAGGCCCATGTGTTTAACCCTGCGCAACACCTCCACAAGTTTGTTCAGCAACGAGACGGTCTCGCCCTTGAACTGTCCAGCCAGCGTCTCGTGTTGCACCACTTTCGTGTTCCAGGGGTTTCATGGAACGCCTCGACAAAATGTAACGTATCCCCAACAAGAGAAAAGTACTCCCTAAGAAAGGGATCCTCAAATTTCCGAACCCCGTTCTGGACGAGGAAGCGAAAGACGGATGTGGACAAGTCGACAAACACAATGTTCATCCTAGTGTATGCGCACCGAGGGATGGACACGAGGTGGGGAATGAGTGCAGGTCATAGCTGAGCATTTTGTGGAGGGAGAGAACAAAACGAACGAACCCTGGAGAGTTTCCTGAGGAGAGAGTTTGGGGCGGATCTCGTGTCTCAGCAAATTATCTGCTTTCGCGCATAGAAACTGCTGGTCGCCGTGCATATGTTCTCCTTGCACGGGCAACCACCCTTATGTGATCCTATCCTGCGCATTCTTCTCCGCTTTGCCAAACAGTGCCCTTATAAAACTGCTAAGAAACGCGACTGCCTTCACACTGTTCCTCTCAACCGTGCTAACATCATCTCCGCCAACGTTTGATTTATTGAAAACCAGCAGCATCGTGAGCATATAATCCAACAACGGGGCCTCCATAATCGGGATGGTTGTATTCCGGATCCGTATCAAACGCTTGAAAGCGATACGTCGAAGCCATCCAAGCCAATGTGGAGACATCTGCTCTCGAGAATCTCGAATAGCTTGGTCCTCCAAGTCACGATCGACGGGTGTGGTGAGAGAGGCGAAGGCTCTTGACAGTGTTATGAAGGACCTCGACTGAACATCCAGCAGTATGGGCCATCACACCCCCAGGAATTCCAAACTCGCGAAAAGGTGGGTACCTGGTAACAGTTTGCGACAGCGGAAAAGACCTGGCAGTTTTGGGACACCTTCGCGACCCATAAGCGACCGGCAGTGGGCCCGTGTGTTTTGGAAGTAGCATCTATTTCAAGGTCCTGCCGTGATCGGTGAGAATCAACAGTATATGCCGTTCGGCGCCGCATCCTCCGCATCCGCAATCTCCGTAGAGCCCAGGAAGTAGGTGTCCGAAACGCGCAACCGACGGCAGAATACAGGGAGGGTGAGGGCGACGAGGTAAAAGAGTAGGGCGGCGGCGACCAACGCACTGACGATGGCAGCCATTACGATATGTAAGGTCCAGAGGAGGTCCATCTGCCGGACGAGAAAGGACGTGAGTGCTACCTCCAGAAGAATGGGAAGAAACATAATGACCCCTTCACACCCCAGTTCTTCAGCTCATCGTACCAGAATTGCCGCAGCGAAATACCCTCTCGCAAGGAGATAGGTACAGACCGCATGTACCCCCGTGTCCATTGTTTGGCAAGGATGCAAAGGGGGGCGGGGACCAATGAACATATGAGACTGGAAAACCACGGGGTATTGGTAACGACACCCCAACGTTGGGACTAAGACCTGTCGGACCACGAGTCTGGGACGCGGTTTTGTTGGAAGATCCTCCCAACTGCACTGCTATCTAGGAAAGGGGTTGAACGGAGGCTTTGGTTGGGCCCTGCCGAAACCATTTATAGGAGTCGATGATAAACGCCGTAGTGACCGCCGAGAACAGACCAGCCTGTAAACCAGAGATGAGCATATTGAACGCAACAACGGGGGAATAGGAGGCATACGAAAACGAGCAGTGTATCGATCTCTTCTTTCCAATTTCTGGCCATATGGTTGTCGTAATCCGTAATTGCCCGCGAACACGTCTCCCAACTTTCCTCAACTTCCTCAGGATGGTGTTCATCCACAAACCCCTTCCAAACCTTTACTTGTAATCAAAATTCCGTGCAGTAAGGAGAAGGCGAACCGCGTACTTTATCTAGAGGTGTCTCCGCTCGATTCGGAAGCATTTCCTTGTGGAAACCTCCGCCGGCGTTCCACCTGGGCCCTAGGAGCGATCCATCGACACTTACCATAGTAGTATAGCTAGGGAGACAACCGCTGTCATACGAATGAGCGTCCGTTTGGGTCGCCGTACTGGCAAATATGAGGGTGGATCGACAGAGGAGTTCAAACCAGGAAGGCCATCTGCACTTCGATCATCGGCCCGGCGTCCCTCTCTCACCGGCCGTTCCAGGAACCATGACCTGGTTGGAAACATAGAACTCATCAGACGACGGCAAAGTGGTCGACTGGTCGACTATCTCCGGAAAGCTGCTTGCTGGACAGGCTGGACAGCTACAAAATGGGGTATGACTAGTGGTGGCTGTACACTCTCATCAAGGGAGCTCTGGAGGACTTCACAATTCACTAACGTCCAACTACATAGTAGGGGTCGCCGTTCCCAGCTTCACCCATAGAACCAAGCGGCCCACCGGGTTTCCGAGTGGACGGGATCCTCGGGCTGACACCTGTCTCCAAGTTGTGTTCGGTACGGTTCGCTACCCGTCGGTTGGATCCGGTCACAGGCGGATGTGGTTGCAAAACTTTCAAACAGTCTACACTCGGCCGCTCGGGAGATTCCTACCCCACGCTTGCCTGCGCCGGCTTATCTGGGTCACTTTCTTATACGGCTTTTGTCGCAAAACCCGCTTTTGTTGTCCTAGCCTCCCATGACTACCCAGAGGACGCAATTCGCCTCAATTCTTCCCCCACCTATAGCCGGGATTGCATTGTAACACCAACCTCGTGTGTACGTGATCTATGGTAACCCAGCTCTGCGTGTTCGGCAATTTGACCCAAAATTAATCTGGGGGTACTGAGTCTTTGATCTGATGAGGGGGACCTTACGCGACCGTGTGATATCCTCACCCTATTCCTTCAGCATTACCCCAAATTGCAAGCCTCGGAGCTCAACTTTATCACGAGGTCTGCTCTCCCAGGCGTTCCTATCGGCGTAACCAGGTCGGAACTCAGGTGTCCCGGAGCGACGCTCGCACGTAAATTCAATTTCCTTCCCATTATTTCGACTTAGCATGTGCTAATGGTCCGAATAAGTTGGGTGTTGCGACGGGGGTGGTTTCTGAAACGTTCCCCAGACGACCTCCTTGGTCGGTGTTGCGATAATCCTCGGGAAATTGTCCGCCAGAGGATCCGTCAAACCACGGGGGAGCTCAATGGGATAGCATTTTCCGTTGTGCCGGGTTGGCCTACGTTCTACACGAAGGCAGGAGGCCACCAACAAGCCCCGCGATTCGATGATCCTTGTGGGGCATATATACCCGCCGGTGTGGACATTTTGGGAACCAGCTCAACTTCCCAAATGTCCCCCATGAATGAAATCTAATACACGGTGTATACGTATAGCTACAGAAACATGATCGTACGACAGTACTCCAAAGGAATGCGAAAGGAACAGGAGGACTGTCCCGAGAACCGAACTCCAGACTTCAACATGACATCGACCTACCCCTGGTATACACATTCGACATCTTCGTACTCTGCCTCAACCACGATCCCTCTCCCTCAATCGGGTCCGATGGTAACCTTAGTTCGTCCTCATCTAAAAACCCGCCCAAACCCACTGTAGTCACGCCCGCTAACCCCAACGCAGGACTCCTGATTTCCCTTAACCTCCACCCTTCCACCTTCTCCCTCGATTCCGTATACTCTTTCGATTGTTGCCATCCTGGTCTTTCGGAGGGGTGCAAGGACCTTCGACCGCGACTTATGGCGGAGTTTAGAAGGCTCTTCATTGGTTCTTTCTCTTGGTCCTTCTTGAGGCTTGCCTCGATTATCATGTTCTCCATCTCTTCCGTAAGAAAATCCATAACTTCGACGGATACCGGTGGAAGTTGTTGATCGGGCTTCGTTGGAGGGACGAACGAAGGGTCAAGCAGTCGTACGTTCTGGTGCAATATGCTGAATACTGCAGTAACGAAGATCAGGTCGATCTGTAGAGGTTGGGTGAGCCAACCTACCCTCCGAGTCCAAAGTCTTTGCGATCTGGTCGTTCTGTTCGAGGAGCGTTCGCCAATTCCTCACGTCCCAATCCTGCTCTATCGCTTTTGGAAATACAACAGGTGCGACCCTCGAAAGCGCTACGGAGAAGAAAATGGAGAGTTGGTGGAGGAAGAGAATGTGTTGGTATTGCACATTTTCGGGGAATAGGAAAGACCAAAGCGACGGGACCGGGTTCACGACCAATGTAAGTTCAGTGAGGAGGCCAATCAAGAAAAGAATATATCGCCACTGTGGTGAGAGGTGAGGCGTGGCGGAGGATGAGACATGGGGGAGTACGCACGAAATTTACTGTGCTAGGCGATATCGTGGACCAGATAAAGAGCCCGACGCCAGTCACAATGTGGTAACCGGCCGACTGTATCAGCCCATGTTTTAAGAAGTCTCGCCGGGTTTTGCAATTCGTCCAAGTTGCGATCTCCGGCCCGAATCTACAGCACATAAGCAACGTGATAAAGGGACCTCCATGTATCGTGTCACACCTATCGTATGCAAACCGTGTAATAGGGTCCTTCAAAACATTATAAGCCAACCTCCCCTGGATAAAAACCTCTTCCGTTCCTCCTCTATCTGGATGGTTTTTCCTCGCAAAGGCTCTGTTGGCTTTGTTCAGCTCCTCTTCAGTGAAGTCTAAATGGACGTCGAGGACATCGTAGAAGTTCATAGGCATCGCTCGATGCGCTTCGACTAGGTTGTAGGCGAGAAATCCGAGGACGACGGTGGCGTATGCAATGCGGTAATGTCTAGAGAACGCCGGAGTTCCGGGTTTGGGTGGATTGCGTATATATCGACGAGAGAAATTGACGAGTTGGCGAGTAACGACATCGGGGATGTAATACCATCCAGCCATACGTCCGATTACGTAGAGGGATGAAGCAACCATGGCTCACGAAAGCCTGAAAACGGCAAGATGAGGTTAGCAGAAATCTTTGACACTGATTGAATTATAGAAGGAATATAGAAGCTCAGTTCAGAGCTCGTGAGAGCCTGAGGGGATGATGTCCTCCTTCCCGCACCATAGACCACAATCGAATCGATGTCCCCTCGCCATCTGACTGTGCACCCAAGTCGTAGTCCATCATGTGAAGTAACCCTAAACCTTCAACGTGTTTACGCGTAACCACACGCAGGCGCACGAGTCTCCAGCGCCAGCGCTTTGAGTCGCGTGAAGGATGTAACGTCCCAAACAAAATTGAACCACATCTAGTGCCACCACAACTCAGAGTAAAGATAGCCACTGGTGGCTGCTCCAAGCGGGCTTGGCTAGTCGGACGTTCACGAGAGAGCTCAATGAACTCCCCGCGTTGTTGCCCCTGCCTTTGATCGAACCGCTATGAAACCTCGAAGCGGACAATCCATAGGTTTGAAGAGGCACCAGTGATTTTAGGTGTAGATTGGATGTCTGTCTAGCCTTAAGGTGCAAAAACCACGGCGAAATCTCGAGTAGCGCATCGGGTAATAGACATGTTTGCGGGGTTCGGGGCGCACGATGGATGGCGGAACCGAGGGCACGAAACGGACAACAGAGAGGTGGTTCGACCGGATATGGTGGCGGGTCGAATCTTTTACCATAACATCACAGCAGAGGTATAGAAAAAGAAATACTCGCCTAGAGGGCGTAGGAGTAAGGAGAGGAAAAGTGCAGCCACCAGCGAGAGTCGAACTGAGACTGAAGAGAGTGACGCATGCTTAGTCAGCAGGGCAAACGTCGAGGTCGACGTGGTCCTTGATTCGTTTCCTCCCCACAGCCATGAATATCTTCCGGTTAATAGGCGAGCACGTACACTCACCGTCGCCCAACATAACGCTCACGAACACGCCTGCATACAGGCGACCTCTCCCATCTCGCGTCGATATTCATCTTGCTCCAGAAGATCCAGGCAACGCGCTCATGTAGAGGTCCGTTTCCAACGCTTCTCGCCGGGCTCTTGAGGTGTTTTCGGACTGTTCTGACAACCCGGAGCAGGTATCTCGTTCAAAACGCAGGCATTGTATGTCGCGGTATTCATCACCCGCTACCTGGACCTGCTATGGAGTTGGGTTTCCTTGTACAACTTCATCATGAAGCTGTTCTTTATTGGAAGTTCCTGTTACGTCCTCTATCTCATGAAAGTCAAGTTCCGGTATGCCAGCCCTCGCGCATTGTCTCCATCGGACGGTTGCTAAGCCTTGACTTCTAGCCCAACTCATGACCCCTCCATCGATACATTCAAAATTGAATACCTCATTGGGCCCTGCGTAGTCCTCGGTCTTATCTTCAACTATAAGTTCAGGTTTGCTGAAATATTATGGTCATTCTCCATCTTCCTCGAGTCCGTCGCCATTCTGCCACAACTATTCTTGCTGCAAAGGACAGGAGAGGCAGAAACCATTACGACCCATTACCTTGCGGCTCTGGGATCGTACAGGGCTTTCTACATTCCAAACTGGATATACAGGTACATGTGGCAGTTATTTTCAAAGGGTTGTATCAATTCTAACGAATTTCTGTTTTTTTATGATAGGTGGTACATGGATGACACCGTTGACATCATCGCTGTCGTTGCTGGCCTTGTCCAAACAGGGTTGTATGCTGATTTCTTCTATGTCTACTTTACTAAGTAAGTTGTTCTCCTCTGCTTGCGGAATCAAGCCCTTACGTTGTGGTAAAGGGTGTTGCAAGGAGAGAAGTTCGAATTACCCGCGTGAACGGATCTCTACGCAAAGTAATAGATGGTGCAAAATTAAAACAGATTATTTTTGCCCTGTCCTCACGACGGCGTGGACGCTGGGCGGATCAGAAGGCAACTCGTTATCCTTTCGACGGATCAACATTTACACGCCCAACCGGATTTCCCACCGTCCGCTGGGGCAACACCTCCGAAATAGGGGAACGGGCAGAAATTCGCGAACATCATTTGAACCTCTATCTACAACATTGAAGGTCAAGGATAAAATGAACGTTTATGTACACCCCGCACCAGGAGTTTGAAATCTCGCCCACATCACAAGACACCCCACGCATCTTCTGCGATGGGTAATAAGAAAGTAGCATCTCCCAACAATTTGCGGAGGCAAATGTCAATGCTCGATGAGACGCGTCGTGAAATCAAAAAAGTGCGTAAATGACATTGGAGTCGCATGAGTGGCGGACGACAATGTGGTCCGGTTGGGCGCGCAGGGACTAGCGTTGGTTGAGGTATAATCTTGTTCGTACAGGTCGCGGTGCTGAAAAAAACGATACCTGTTTCTGTCATGCTTTAGCCATTCCTTCAACATCGGTCTCCTTCGCCACAGCCAAGACTCCGTCATTCTCCCATCGCAGCTGGCCCTAACTCGGCACATCGAGAAGTACAACACAGGGCCAGGCTTGTCGTATCAGAGGCATCATGTCCGTCAGGCCATATAGCATGTTCGCTCCCTACGCTTTCTAGAGACCTTGTGGGTGTGGTTCGAGCCTAGAGAGGGAGGGTGAGCAGTTTGTCCTCCAATCCCTCGAAATCAGCTACCACCCACTGGCTGTGCAACAGACGCAGCCCCTCCAGGCAATCATACACCTTGGAGGTGATCATTTCATTGCTTGTATGCGCAAGGGACCATGGTGGAGTCACAACTTTGGTAAACCGTGGCTAGAGATTATTAAGGCTAAGGAGGAGCTTAGGGGGTTCTGTGACAAGAACCCCACGCTCTTGATATCCCTGATATCGCCCTCGGAAAGGGTGTGCAGAGCGATTCAGAAAGTACTTTGACCCGGGGTGCCAACGATTCTATTGATTGCTTGTTTGCCTTCGTTCTCTGGTATACCCGTGAGCGTTGTGAATAGCGGATGCGGGAGGGGGACCATACCTCGCAATTTCTAAGGGTAAAGCAGATACCTCCGGCGGCAGATCTGAGTGGACCGAGGGCATCTGCGGACGCATTCGGCTTAACGGTGAGATTCGAGGATTCCGACCAGATCAACTTCCCCGGGGCCTTCGATGGGGACGACCTCGGTCCTGGTTTTGCTTCGCATTCGACGAAGGCTTTTCGGTAGAGGAAGTAAATCCTGCAATCCCATATCGTCGCTAGGTAGGCGTAGATGATGAGACAATGCCAGATAGTTGGACCCGTGGCATCATTCCGTTCCGAGCCGACAGCCTGCGGACATACCCATGAGGAAACTTTCGTCTCCTGTTGGTCTCTTCATGTACGTTTAATAATAACGCCTTTTTGTAGACCGCGCCAGCTGTCGAGCACTTGGCCACCAACGCGATCGAGTTATTAAGCGCCGGACGCGCAGGCTCATGGACGCATCCACCAAGTCTCCCGATCCCGCCGATCCCAGGCCTCCTTCTGACACTCCCGACGACGAGAGCAAACACGATCTCATCGGCGGACCGTTCGCAGTCATCGAATCCGACCCCGGCGTGTTCACAACCCTAGTCCGTACTCTCGGTGTGCAAGGACTTCAAGTCGTCGAACTCTACGACATCGAACCCTGGGCATCAGACCACCTTCACCCTATCTATGGCTTGGTCTTTTGTTTTTTGTGGAAAAAAGATAACGATGCCCTCCCGAAGAAGGAATCTAACGGTGTCGTAGATGGAGAAGACGATTCGGCGAAACTTTGGTTTGCGAATCAGTTGAGCGACGACGCTTGTGCCTCAATGGCGATCTTGAACGTGCTTCTGAACGTGGAAGAGGTCGATATCGGAGAGAGGTTGAGAGAATTTAGGAACGAGACTGAAATGATGTCGTCGCCGGTACGTCGTCCATCCATCTCTTCATTCGTAAGTTAACTAAATCTCGTAGCTGTAGATGAAGGGTTTAGCGGTTTCGAACATTCATGTCATCAGGCAAACGCATAACGCTCTTGCTCGGTATGCCACTGTACCGTATTTCCATCCCCATTTGCCTACTGAATCGAAACCATCGTAGGCCTGCCGATATACGCGGAGCAACGAACGCACTCGCAATCAAGACCCTCGACGATGCCGCAAAAGTCGAACGCTCAATGAAGCCTCCCCCTGCCAAACGCCGAAAGCTCGCAACCACAAAGAAGAAGAAACCCGTGAACACCGACGGCGATCTAAATCAAGAAGAAGCGTATCATTTCATTGGTTATGTTCCCTTCCGAGGGAAGGTATGGGAATTAGACGGGTTGAAGTCCGGACCTGTCGAGGTTGGGGAACTGCCTTCGTCCCCTTCACATTCAGGGTCTGGTACGACCGTTCACCAAAGTTGGATGGATGTTGTCCGGCCTGTGCTGAGGATGAAAATGCGCAAGTATGGCGGGGGCGATGACGAGACTGGGAGTATCAGGTTCAACCTGCTTGCGATCGCCAAAGACCAGTTCTGCAAGTTCTCTGACCAACTCGAGCTCTTGAAACGAGAACGAAACACACTTGAGAGACGGTTAAATGACGCCTACCCGGAAGGGTGGGGTAATAAAGTCAGTCGTCTTTCTGTCATTTCCACCGAGGAATGGTGTTGAGGTATCGTCCTGGATGTTAGGTCGACCCTGCGTTGTTGAACAGCGTAGCGGATGTTTTCACCACCTCAGCTTCGTTCCAGAATCCCACCGCTCCGGTTTTTGCACTCGATTTCGGCGCGCAGAAGATGGAGAGAGACCTCCAGATCATGGGCATGCCATTGGGAGAGCTACCTGGCGCATGGGAACGGTGTATTGAAAATGCGCTTTCTGTCAAGACCTCGGTAGAAGACGAGCTCGAAAAGCCTCGCTTGGCCAATGTAGGTTCCTTTCAACAGCTCGCTGCACTCTTGTTCACGGTCCTTGCTAGACGGAGAATATCAAACGGACGTTCGACTACGAACCGTTCATCAAGGAGTTCTTAAGACTTTGTCGGAGGGAAGGAAAGCTTGTTCCCTTCTTGAATCGGAAGAAACAACGGGCTGGAGCTCGATGAATGCCTTAAGTCATCGTTTGCTCTCGTCAACGGGATTTGATGTGGTGGATTCGGGACCTGTGTATCATCGATGGTGGTTTTGTTTAGGTCTCAACACAAGTATCTACCCATTGTTATAGCTTTACCTTTGATTCGCAATGCACGAAGGCACCAGCCAACTGCCTAAAACTCTCGGGCTGCCGACCAACGTGCCGAATCATGCCGGTGTCCTGAACCTCCGGGCACTTCGACCCGTACCCCATTTCGCTGCGCTTCCTGTTCTTCCCCCTTTACCGCCTCGCCCTCAATCCGACTACATAACAATACCAGCAACCCGCAACACGTCTTCCACTAAGGGATGGCGATGGCTGGGCAATAGTGCAGACCACAACCCGTTCGACCCGTGGCTTTCGACGTCGTGCGGAGATGGAGCACACCTTTGGGCGCCAACGTGCGAGTTCCTTCCAATGGCTCTCGCCAAGCGCGTCTTGGATTTTTATCGAGCTTAGTCACGGAGAGCGGGGCCATCCTGTACATCGGAAGAAAGACCCATTGCAAGTCATCGGTCGGGCTATACCAAAATCTGTTGCGATTCCACGAGAGCCCGGTTGGGTATTCTTCAGGTTGTGTGAGAGGCATGACTACTTGGGAACCTGGCGTCGCCGACAGAAATAACCTCAATGTACTTCCCGGTAGAAGTATCATGAAGGATTTTTCGAAGTCCGGTCTCATCACGACGGAAATAGATAGGTGTGAGGTTGGGAACCAGACCATTTAGGATCCCGGAGAAGTGTATCGATTCTACCGCAGTATGGATCCTATCGCAGCAAAGCTTGTCTACCGGCGTGCGCTCCCTCCAGTGAGATCTAGAGTGACCAGATGTGATCGACTGCTTCCGTCGCCACATTGATCCACATTTGATCGCCTTGAGCTGGCACCAACCCACCATGCCCCACCTCATCTTTCAAATCGATGAAATCCTCAGACCAATCGCCGACTATATCGGACAAGTCAGCAGGCCGACTGCAGTCGAATTTGCTCGTTGCTGTAGGGCGTTCGAAGAGCCCGCCCTACGTCCGCTCTGGGAGAACACCACCCTAGGAAACCTTATGTACGTCCTCCCCAAGGACGTTCTATACTTTGGCGGTCCCGAATTATGTGTGGTCAGTCCGATCTCTTGTTGTTCTCTAGACCGACTGAATACTGAAGCATCGATACGTTTCAGAAGATCTTCCGTCAACTCACTCCGACCGAACGCAGGAGGCTATTTCGATATGCTTCTTGGGTCAGAAGAATCACGGGATTCGTAACCGAGGATCTAGCGTGCTTCCTCCAGGTCCTCTTCAGGCTGCCTACGGACGATCCATTTCCAAACCTCCGCGAGCTATACGGCTGGATCGAACCCACCCTCATTCGTTTCCTCCACCGCTTCGTATCTCCCCGCCTGACGGTCCTTTCTGTACACATGGATACGGACGATCGATTAGGATGTTCGGGGTACGGATCCTTGACGGACGCGATTTCGTTGATACCTGGGTCATCCCTCCAAAGGTTCTCATTGGGTGAATATCAGTGGGAGAACGCTAGCATCAGGTTCAAACAAGAGGTTTCGGCCATGGTTTTACGATGCGGTCCGGCGCTCAACTACCTGAACGCTGGTGTCGAGTTATCCCAACAGGCAGTTCTTCATATCATGCAACTCCCCCACCTTCATACCTTGAAACTCGCACACGAATCGCCCCCCGATATCACCAGCGCTTTACTTCAAGGTACGATTGTGTTACCGGCCGTCCGATCCCTCACGTTGGTCACTCCAACCGCATACGCGTGGCTTCCGTTCCTCAATGACCTTCGCTGGCGCCACCCAACCACCACAGCCCCTCGAGGGCTTGGCCAGTCTGAGGTTCAAATAGGGATTCACGCCACCCTAAAAGAACTGCACTGTTGGTGTGGGGAGGTGCCTAAGCGAACCATCGTGAAGCAATCCCTCGCGTTCAAGAACTTGACCACGCTGGACGTCAAGCGGTTCTGTCCACCTGACGGATGCAGTTTCGACCTGACGGATGACGACATGGCCGCCATCACAAAGGCTCTTCCTCGGTTACAAAAACTTCTGCTCGGCCATCCATGTTGGATGAACACGTGCCAAACGACGTTCAGGGGTCTGTTGACCCTGTCCGCCAACTGCGTGGAGTTAACGGAACTCGTTGTTCACTTCAGCACGGTGAACATCGTAGAGGACGTGAAATCCTTGCTCGAAACGGAAGATCCGGATATCCAGAAACTTCGGAAGGGCCCAAGATGCGGGGTTACGAGGTTACCGGTGTTTCTAGCACCGCTCACGATAGACAAACCGGATGCGGACGTGCTCGCGGAGGGGTTGTTGTTTGTTTTTCCTGCGTTGGGTGACATTGCCGTTCGTCCCATTCGTCCTGGCACAAGAGGCGCTGCGATTTCGGGGTGGTTGCGGGTGAGTGCCGCGATTTCCAGGCTCAAGGGTCCACGTATACGTGAACCAGACACATGATATCTATATTCTCGATTCCATCATCTCGATACACAAGTTTCACTGCTAGTGGCCGAATATCCGCATTATTCTAATGCTGTGTACTATATATGTACCGACTTGGTTTTATGTACCACATGTATCGATCCCTGCCTGGCCATATATATTTCTTGATTACGAGGAAAACGCGTCAAATTCGCCTCTGATCCAGGAAACTTGCACCTCGGAACCGCAAAGCAACATCATTCCCTATTTATGGCGAGAAATATTTGGTTAGGCGAAGACCCTAGTTAACGTATGCACCTATGAGTGTACTTAGTTGGAAAGAGAGAGTGGGGGGAGAAGGAAGAATAGGAAAGAGTTGAACGTAAAAAATCATGTACAACAGCTAAGATATACAGATACTGGGTTTTTGAATACATCGGCGTACGAGGTTGAGCAAAAATAAAGGCGAGAAAGATGAAGGTGGAGAAAAGAAAGATAGAAAATGAAGAGGTGATTAAAGAGGAGGAAACGGAGAGGGTTGAAGATGATATAGGTCAATATCTACCAGTGAGTGACACCCACCCAGAAGAGGAACGAGAAGAAAGATTCAGAAAAGATCCACGTTCAACTTCCTAGCCTTCGCCTCAACGACACTCTCCACCACATCTTCCAATTTCTTCTTCGCTTGCTGGAGCTTATCCGTCTTCTCCCTCAACTTGATCGCCTTCTCGTCGATGGACCACCTTGAGTATCCGAGCATCTCGTTTTCAACTGCCGTTTTCTCCGATTCCATGACCGCCATGAACAAACCGACGTCGTGTGGACTCGCCTCGATAACCTCCCTGGTGTTATCCACGAGTTGGTCCCGCACGACAGGCTTCAGATCGGCGTACGCCCTCCACAGAATCGCCAGCCACAACTTCAGCACACCCCTGTTATCCATAGCCTTCAACGCAGGGACGAACTCTTCGTTCGCCTCACACCTCAACCTCGACGGAGACTCGTCTGGGAGCTCGTTGAAGTACTCCAAAAGTTTCCACTTGTCCTGCGGGATATGTGGTCTCCACGTCGCAGAGTTCGCCATTCCAAATAAGACAGAAGCAACAGCCTTCTTGACGTCCTTCGTCTGTTCGATACCGTCAACGCCGGAGGCCCAATCCTGGCAAAACTCTCTTCGTCCATCCTCGTCGAGAATCTCAACCGCAGGGTCAAACCACCGACTCTCCACCAATGGAACGTAGAACAAGATGGCTTTCCGGAGTTGAAACGGTTTCTCGTCCTTGAAAGATCGACAGATACCCTTGACGTATGACAGCTTGACGCAATCGAACTTCTTCAACGCCTCGATGGTCTCCTTTCCAGAAGCATAGGCCAAGGCTCGCAGAGCATTCGTGATCGGACTATCGTGGCTCTCTCCCTTCGCCTGAAGCTCGAAATGATGCTCGAGGAAAGTCAAAACGTCTTTCGGATCTTCAACCCAAGGGAGGTACTTGTCCCAATTGTATGCGCCGTTCATCGTCAGACGAGCCGCTTCCCACTTCGTATCCTCCGGAACACTCGATGCTATGACGGTGTGGAACAGCTCGTAGCTGAGTTGAGCAATTTGGTTGCCGATCATGGGAGTAGCCAAACGCAGAGCCTCCATCTGCGAGTCGAGACTCTGACCTTCGGTGTACTTGGAAAAGATTTCTCCGAGCTTGACAAACATCTGCTTAAGAATGGTCCCGAATTCCTCACTGTCAAGTGAATATCAGCATACCGCACCATTAGCATTCACCGGAAACGGACCTCTTATCGCTGACCAACAAATCATCCGTATGAATGGGCATACCGACTAACAGTCCGATCATCAATAAACAATCCGCCTCGACCGAAGACGCGGCTGGGGGGTCAAGGGCCATAGTGTACTCGATGAACCCAGTGACATCCGACGTGAGGTTCCCGGTATCCCTTGTGGTGTCCCAAGCCCGGTAGAGTAGGATGTGGCTCAACCAACTGTGGTGATTGAAGGATAACACGAATTTGGTCCACGGGATACTGACGTCGTGTCCAAGCAACTTGTCCACCAATCCGAGTGTAGAGTCGAGATCCTGATCGCTCCCATATCTACGCCAACTCAGCGGAGTCTTGCTCTTTTTCCTCAGCCGATCGATGAGTTCCTGGTCTTCGTCGCCAATACATTGGCGCTGGACGAACAGGTGGACGAAAGCCTTGGCCGCGTCAGAGGCCTTGTCGCGCATGTGAGGGATGAGAACGGGTTTGGATTCCTCGGTGCTCGGGCTGAAGCACTGCAGTAAGACATCGTAAACTTGGATCAACGGCGTGTCTTGGATACCCGAATGCCACACAATCTCTGGGATGAAACCGAGGATAGCGTTGGAGACATCCGAGTCGATGTTTCTGGCGAACATCCAAGATACACACTGAGAATCCGTCTCGTAACCCTCCCGCTCAGTTTCCCTGATTAGGAATCGGCGTACTGGAGCTTCGTCGTCGGCAGGAGTGGGTAGGGGGTCGGTCTGTTGTTTCGGAGGCATTGTACTACGACGCCGGACCGGAGGTTTCCGTCCTGTTTTTGTGTTGACGAAGTCCTTGATTAGCGATCTCGTTATGGGAACGAGAGTGCCGGTCGATCGCATGGTGAGCCACACTGGAACGGGGATCGCGAGGACAATGAGGCAGACACACGAGACAACGGCGACCAAAGAGACGGGTACTGGAGAACGATAGATCATCCACATATTCTTCAGCAACAGGAACGCGGTCCCAGCGAGCGCCAGGTTGACGACCATTACGAGCCATTCAATGACGAGAGCGAAGACGACGCTTTTGTTAACGTTCGGGACACGCCGCGCTCGATACCGACCCTCCTTGAGACTCGAGTCATGGATTTCTATCAGAGCGGATCGCTTTGAGGCCTGTTTAGCCAGGATAGCGAGGAATGCAACGAACAAAAAGATAACGAGCGCGTAGAGCAGGAGAGCCTGTTCTGGGGTGGGATCTTGTGCAAGTCAGGCAAGGTGTAAAAGGATTCCACGTCATCTCGTCTCACCAGTGAGAATTTGGGTAAATGATGTGTTTTTGTTGTGTTGAACAAAAGCGGAGAGGTTTGCTGCACCAAAGGAGGTCTAGGATCTGGAATCAGCCACACGCTAGTAAGACTGAGCGCATTGATCAGTGGACGTACTAAGAGCAGGATGGAGTTGTATTCTGTGTCATGAGACTTGCGTTGTTTGTCGAAGTCGACGGATTCTTTCCTGAAGGCTTCGTAGAATCTTGTTCGAGCCTCCGAAACGGCTGATTTTCCGTATGTCGCTCCACTAGTCCCAGACCACGGGGAGACTGGGGGCTTAATCGAGACCGGGCTATCGACACTGTACAGTTCACGGTTAATTCGGTACCCAAAGAACGTCAGAGAGAGAGCCAGAGAGGGGCACGATGCCACTCACATGGTGTCGTCCGCCATCCTGAATCAAACCGACGTGACAAACAAGTTGAAGGAAGGCGCCTGCTCGGAGCTGCTGACCCTTATATGTGTTTGAGCTTGACGCGCGGTGACAAGATTTGTCCGCGCGTTCCGGGTGTGGTCCTCGCTGAGGGGTTGCGCGGGTGGACGTTGCGAGAGTGCAAGACGAGAAATCGTGGACGTTTTTCTAGTCAAAGGTAGTTTTGGACTCGACTTGACTGTTGAGTTATTTGTGGATCAAGGAAGTTTTGGAAATTGCGGTGTACGTGGATGCGACTGCGTGACTTGCCCTATGCGGCGTGGCCGACCAAAGGCTGTATACTCCAATACCGCAAACGAGAACAATTTTATATACACACGCCTGATATTCCAACGCTTGTCTCTAAACCACAAAGCCTTATGGTGTATCCGATTTCCTACGTCCGGAAAATATAAGGAGACTCCTAAGGCTCGAGGGAACTGCATAAGCCCTTGGGCGGCCTGAGTCAATGAGTTCCAACATCGACAGGCTTGCCATTGTCCACAAATTGAAGCGATCCGCATCGCCCCCGCCAATCAGGACAATTCCGTGCTGATGGGGAGATAAGGTACACGTTGTCACGGCACTAAGCTTGCCATGCCATTCTCTACTCGCACAAACCCCAGAACGAGTTCGAAGCCTCTTCGACCAAGGGTGAAAAGGGGGCAGAGGGCTCTGTTCTCGCATTCCAATAGGTCTAACGTTTGGGCGGGGCCAATGTGGAGGAACCCACAAGATCGTGAGGGGCACACACCTCCCTGACGCCCATATGCAACGACTTGAAGGGGCGCCCTGATACTATGATAGGATAGATAAAGTACGCCACCCAGAACCTTCTGGGCTTAATCCGTAGTAATCTCATGGGGTCAATAATGGGTAGCACTGCCCATCAAGTAATGCCACTCTACTCACCGTGAATTTGGATAAGGGGGATATGAGTCAGAGAGCCCATACTCTCGGAACCGCACTGGGCTCCGCGTTGCACCCGTAGGGCCTCTATTCTGCCTGGAGGGCACATCCAATGACACAACGTAGCCTTGAAGTCTACCGACGTAATCGAGGCATCCCGTTTGCAAAGAGTTGCGAGCGTGAGAAGCCAGCATAGCGGGTGTGAACGAGATCGTTGTGGTACCTGTGAGAGCCACGAACGTCGATAGGAGCTGGAAATGAAATGCGAAGAGATACTGCTGGTAGTACGGCTCGTAGTCTCGCATTCCTTACTGGTGCTCTGTCAATGTCCAGGCGCAGGTAAATTCCACGTGCAAGAAACCTGAGGGTATGCCACACCCAGATCTTGGGGCAAGCGGCAGGTAGTCCGTTCCTCAGGTTGAAAGCAGCACGGAAAAAGGAGGGTGAGTCGCGACACAGTCCACCGCTAGGGCAAATTGCCTAGCCAACGGTGGTCAGAATCCGACTCCAGGTAAGGAATGAAGCACGCGATAGCCGTCGAGAAGCGGGGCGATGGGGGCTAACCGGGGTTCGGTTGGTGGGCTTTTATACACGGTGAGCTTTTCCAACAATCTCGAAGATAAGGGTAGTTGTATCCTGAACGGGAACCGTCGAGAATTCTTGGGTACAGAATAGGATGGCGGTATACACTAGACCCATAATCCTGCACCAGTTTTCTGTCAAGATTTGGAAACTAAGCTCCGACACGAGGTAAAGTGAGACGAGTGCTCTGACTGTTCATGGCGGTTCGCTCCTTGAAGCACCTCAGACATGTCTCCTCGAGTTGAGACAATCCCTTACGTGTACGAATCGGACCGATACCAGTCGACCCCATTTCACGTTTGCAGTGGACAAATCGATGACCACCGACCTGGCCCTCTGGTGTGGGTCTCTTCGTGTTTTGTGGATCATATCTCCGAATCAAGAATAACGGGAATCCGCCTTTACTCCTTTGTCTCTAACCCCGGACCCTTTGTCTGTCCATCCTTACGGTTCCCAGATCTGACAGCCGCAAGTGTCCTGGCCACATCCCAGCATTGTCCCAACATCCTGACCCTCCTCCGCTCCCAATGATTGTCCTCGAGCTCTCATAGCCACCCCCGTACGGGCCACCGAAACACACAAATAGCGGGCTGAGGATCCCCAATCCCTCCTCACCACAGTATCTGAATAACACCCAACCCCTACCGCTACCGCGACTCCGTTCTCAGAAACCATGGATCCTCCTCCAGATCCACCCCACCCCCTACCTCGCCTCCAGCGAACAGAATCAATTTATCCACCTTTCTGCTGCCCAACACCGGTTATCCACTGTACGACAACATCTGTTCACCCCGTCTGGTCTCTACTCCTGCCCAACCGCAACTGGTCACTCACCCAGAACGCTCCATCTTTCTGAAACGACGGGGGAGGGTCGTCCCGTCGGTTCCATGCACTTCAGTGCGCTCGCCCGAGCCCATAGTCGAGGATCCGCCGACCAAACCATCATTGGTCCTTCCCCAGATTATAGACCAATTACTCAAGCCACCAACATCTGTTCCGAAGGGCACGTTAGGTATGGATGAACAACGGGGGCAAACCGCACACCAGGATGGAGGGGACCCATACCTGCGTGTACGAGTCCCCAACGAGATCCGCAACTCCTCTCCTCCATGTGTACGCTCCCTCTAGGAGAAGGGTATCGCTGACCTTGTTCTCCTTGATGTCCCTCGGCTTCTGCGGAGGTGGGAACTCCGCCTTTTTCTATCTGACGCTCCCTGCCTCCCCCTTTCCTCGTGTCTCCACGGACCGATCCTTTGGAACCGAATTTGTCTCTCGTTCTTCCCAAGAACCCGCCCGGTCCGAGTTGAGAACTCGGTTCTCTGCGTTCGAGTCACCACGGGCCATCCCATATGGACAGCCGGAGCCCGCTCCTTCTCCCGCTCCCTCTTTGAGACATTAGCCTCGTCTTGGATCCCCCCCTCCTAGATATAATCCAAACAACCACAACGATGCGCAGCCTCCCTCACGCAGTGGTATCCTCAAGCACTTGATTTAGTGGTGGACGGGGCATATAGTGAACGTGGGTGGGGAACGTAGGTTAGCCTATCTTCGTCGCCTGCTTATCACCCCACACTGGTCAGGGAGGGAATTGAATCTCATGTTTCACTGGCTGCCAACGCGATCATCGCGTCATGTGCTTATTTATATGTCGCGGCCGGGAAGACACATAACATAGAGAAGTAAAGAGTATACATACAGGCTGGAGGTATCCGGCCATGCTGATTTGGTTACTGAGTCGGTTGGCGATGATTGTGCGTTTCATCGTGTGGTAGAATATGCGATACCCCGATGTATGTATGAGAGGCACCTTCCATGCGAGATTTGTGCGCGAACATCGCCCGCTCCCCCCGCTATGAACATTCAGAACTCCAAATCATATACGGAGACACGACAACAAGTTTGATTCCCGGTCATATACCTCATACACCTGGCAACCTCCGGTAGGCATCTGCAAACATTCAAAAGACCAACTCAAAAACTCTTCAGGGCCGGGCTAACGTCCCGTTCTATTTTCGCTTTTATTTGTTCGGAGATCCGAAGTGTCTCGCCCCTGTTCGAGTGATATCATGAAAATGCGTGAATTAGACGACCGTCTACCTCGTCTACTATACAAACAGAACACTGTGTGCAAAGGCCTGAAGGCCTGATGCATTAGTCGAAACGAAACCTCTATATTGCACCACCTGATCATTCGTCGGCGTCTGAGTCGTACCCGCGAATGAGTTCTTGTATGAGGTCATGTAACCCAAGCTCGCGCTCTATCTACATTGAGTAAAAAAGGACATGAACGACGGAGTCAAGCATTAGGAAAGTCAGGAAGGAACGTAAAAATAATCTAGGAAGGAGAAAGAGAAGGGGTAATGCATACCTGATGCTTAATCCTCAAGTCATCTTGACCCGCTGTGCTTCCGAACAACGTATCGATATCTTCGAGCGGTACGTTCGCAGTCTCTGGAACCCAATATGTCGCCCAGACGTACGCAGCGAAACACGCTGACGCGAAGATCAAGAACGTGATCCTGAGTTCAAGATCGTTCAAGTTAATTACCCGACAATCTGGGTAACCTTAATCACGAGGCTCTGAATGCTCACGAAGCAGAGGTCTCAAGGAGTACAGGCGTAACGAGTCCGATCAAAACTGGAAGGAAAAAAGGTCAGGCGTCAATCAGCCCGATGAGGGCTTTTTCGACTTGGAACCCTGCATACTCACAGTTGTTTAACCTAACGCATCGGCCGAAGTCAAGCGCATCAGAGTTCCGAACGGGGTAGTTCAGCATGGATGGACATGAATGGAGCACAGAGTTCGCGTACCAATTCGATGCCGTGGACAGTGCGACTCCCTTGCTTCTCACCGACTGTGGGAAAACCTCCGGTGGTAGCACCCACCCGATAGGTCCATAGCTAACCCCATACGATGCAGTGAACAAATATACACACCTAAAAAAGGGCACCACCGTCAGCCAAGGATCTTCATCAAAGGAAACAGAATTCCGGATAATCCTCTTACCCAACCGCGACCCACACCGCCGTCGAATGCGAAGCCCAATCATCTCCAAAGAGCCCGACAAGTAGCGCTATGGATAGATGGGAACACCCCATCACGATCCCGCCACCTAGAAAGAGCACATGTCAGCCCAACGCGGGACTACCGTGCCACCGTGATCACGACCCAAAAGTAAAAAAGAAACATGCGTGTGGACAGTAATTAAGGTGCATCGGACACAAGGACACGAACCTCTCAATAAAGCCTTTCGCCCGACCCTATCGATATACGCGATGGCAGGTAGCACGGCAATGAACTGCACGATCCCAATCCCACCTGAAACGACCAGACTGATGGTGTCACCCTTCAAACCGATTTCTCGGACGAGCGTCGGGCCATAATACAACAACGCGTTGATTCCGCTCCATTCTGTGAGATGAAAGGAAGGAAAGTCGCACGGAAGGGTCAGAATCCATAAAGGCGCATCAAGACACAAATCCATTCCGGGACACCACTGGATGAGGAAAATGTAGATTGTGGGGAAGGCGCAGGGGTCAGGCACGAGAAACGCCGCTGGGAGCATGGGTAAGGAATATCCATGGGTTTAGGCCGGGTATAGGTATACCGGAACCATGGCACCCACACGATTCCCGAGCAGGTATGCGAAAAACAAGGTAAGAGTGATCACCCCACACGTACGTTGGAAAACCATTATCATGATGCCGATCCAGGTCCGGTCAATAAATTTCCTACTGAAAAGCCTTGCCCATGACTTGAACTCGGCCGTAATCTTCGCTGATTTCGATTTCTGGACATCATCCCCATCTTCCTCGCCTAGCTGAACGCCGATGTCAATGCCGGTTTCGGACGTTGATAGTCCTTGTGTTTGCCGAATAAGTCGGGCCTCGACTTGCATCTCGAGCATTTCGATCTAACGAAGGTTCATATGGCCAGCCCGTGACCAAACAAATAAAGAAAAGCACGAATTCCCGATCGTAATGCGTGTGGATCCCGAGAAAAACCGGGCGGACGAAATAACATGAAGCAAAACAAAAGAATGTCAGCCTTCCCGAAAAAAAAACGGACAAACTCGTGGAGGCAGGGGCAGGGTCAGGGTCAAGGGCAGGATCAGGAAGTGACAGGAGAGCAGAAACGTGAAAACATAGGAGCCAGGAACCAGGTGCGCGCAAAGAGGGGAGGAGAACGTAACAAAACGCCGAACATCTCACCTGAAGCAACGGATCGTCCTGGGCTTCATGCTCTGATCTCAACCGTAGCTTTGCAAGCGTTCGCAAAGCTTCATCATTCCGCCCCTGTGCTACCAGAAGCCTCGGGGACGGAGGTAAGAAAATGCATCCCACCGCAAGCGTGATTCCCGGGATCAATTGAACCCCGAGCGGAATCCTCCACGAAGCAGATCCTTCAACTGCCCGCAGGAGAAAAGAAAAACAGCGATGGAAGCGGGAAACACACGATACGGTGTTACGGGAGACCGCGGGAATGCAGTGAAGTATCCGGAACGGAATAGAAAACCAATAAGAATAATCGGTGATTGTGCAGGGTCATCATAACGAAGCGCGCGTTTGTTATGTATTGGACGGGGGGATTGAATGTGGGGAAAAGGGATAGAAGAGGGGATTATAAGCGTACAATCTGGCGGTAACATAATAGGGCAAGGGAATGACATACCTCCCCGTGTGAAGAATCCAGCCCAGAACCCTAGAACACACCCCAGTACGATAGAAAACTGCTCCATCGCCATCAGCGCCCCACGGAACTCCGGGGGACTGATCTCGGCCATGTAGAGTGGACACAGCATACTGTCGCATGCGTTGCAGAGTCGGATGGCCGTGGGTTTGGAACCGCGTTAAGCGAGACACGGCACAAAGGGGAAAGAAAAACGAAACATCAGTCATCGGAAACGCAGACTTGGGCAGGGAGTGAATGAAAATCATGATCACGTCAAGCTTGTAAGACGAGACAACAAAATCACGGAGTGAATTGCAGATCAGCGTCTGTTTTGGGCTGTTTGTGGCTAGATTTCTTCTCGGAAGTATTTTCCCCAGCGGAAAACGCCGAGGTGAGACGCCGACGCGTCGCAGTCCAAGAGGAGTCTGAGGACCTGAGAGGACCATATGTGTTCTCAACTTACCTAAGGGCACCAACACCGAAACCCCCTATTGCCCTTCCTACTACAAGGTCGCTGAATCTATGAGCGCCGCATTGCAAAGCTGACCCGACGCAAAAAACGACTAATTGGGTGTTTGATAACAATTTGGGTCGAAAATGAGTACATTGATATTCCGGGGTTCCATCGAGGACATGTGCTCACCGCAAGCGGTGACGAATGTAGTTCGTCTGGAATACTTGTCCGCAAGCACACCATAAGTCAACGACCCTGCCAATGCAAACAACTCCAACACCGCGGCTATTCGTTGGAACGTCCGACCAGTCGGTGGGTCGATGAACGACAAGATGTGATTCCGTTTCACCCGGTCAGAACGTGTTTGGCAAACAAACAAACATGGAAATGTACGCCACGTACTCATGACGCCTTTCTCCCAGGGCCCGACACCGGGCCATCTCCTCAAGAAGTCTTTCATAACGAGAACATTGGCGATAACTCCTTGATCGTACCCGAAGGTCAAGCCACCAATCGAGGCGAACAACGCGCAAGCGAATGTATACTTGTTTCGCAACAGTCCGGTGACTCCAGGTGGGCCATAGCGATAGGTATACGTATATGAATCCGGGGAGGGAGGTCCAGAATTCGATACTGTGGGGGTAAAGTCCAGACTTCCACCGTACGGAATAGACCTGATGCGGTAGCCTTCCCCAGGAGCATGAACAGAAGGGGAATATACGACGTGGTGCTCCGGATCTTCAGTACGGAGAGGAGTGTAGTGCTCCGGCGCGCCAGAGTTGTGGCTCATAACTGTGAAGCGCGAAGAATTACAGAAGGATGAAACCGAAAGCGGGAAGTTATTCCGGGATTGAACGCGAGCGACGTTCGGGTAGATTATTAGATGGCGGGATGGAATTGAGATATTCCAAAGTCCACGGTGAATTCAGCCCCAACGAGAAACGTCCACGCGGGTCGTTAACGTTTAACAGTCGTAGCGACGCGGAGCAGATATAATGCTTTGATTAATTTCGCCTAACCATTCGCCCTAGAACAGATACCGACCCACCTCACACGGTACGAATAAGTTCCTCACGTGAAGGAAAGAAGATTGAGTATGGTCAAGCGTGAGACACGACTGTTGGCGGTGCAGACGACAGCTGGACAGCACGATGGCCAGGTTGGCGACCGAAGATGAATGGAGAGAGACGCCGGTTCCCCCGGTCGCAGCTCAGTTGACGATCGATTTTGTGATCAAATGATGCATCGACTGTACAGCCAGTTTTCGTTTTGGGGATAGATAAGCATATACTGATATATTGATACAGTTACAAGTATTGGCTGGACTACACATACGGTCGGAGAACTAGCTACTGCTAAGTTTTAGGAAAACGAGCGGAGGAGCGCATGGCGATGAGAATAATGTTAGAGATAAGATTACGTGATATTACGAAGGGTCCCAAGACGAGAGAGAGAGGGGGGGAGGGGAGATAATTGTGAGAAATCACCAAGGAGAAGGGGGTGGAGGTAGCGGTCGGATGCGCCTTGATTGCGAGTTGGGGCCCGGACTAGCAGGAGGAGTGCAAGGCAAAGGCCGACTCGATCGGGGAGGTTGTTTTACGGGAACAACAGGAAGGTTCCGTTTCCGCTGGTAAGACTGGAAGGTTTCGCCGGGCGGTAGTATAAAACTATCTCTTCTTAAAGGAAAGCCATCGGCGGTGGTAACGATTTCAATCTCGTAAATGCCATCTTCGTCATAAGAAAGGTCAAGCTCTTGTAGGTGATGGTCCACCCAGGATGAGACCATCGAAAGCTGGGATCCACGTCGAGGGTCGTGCTCGTCCAAAGCTTCGTCGACTGGACTCAGTAATTGATCGTCAATTTCAGGTGGTAGGTGACACGAGGAGGACGAGGAGGAGTAGGAGGATGCGTATGACGAGCCGGAAAGAGTCCGGAGCTCATCAGGCGAGATTTCGTCCGCGCTCGATGTATCGAAGGAGTCTTCGCGTGAGATGCAGATCACGTCACCGCCGTATGGACACTCTGGGACACGGGTGCTTGCCCTGACAGGAGTAGAGGGTGCCGGTGGTGTAGAATTGGGAGTGAAGCCGTCGTGAGAGCGTCTGGATGTGAGATTTACGCTCTTGTGAAAGGTGAGGGATGCTTTCTTAAGCGAGAAACCTTTAGCGGATCGCTTGAAGGAGTTGAACTCGGAAGCGGCTCGAAGTGAGGAGTTGGATGGCGTGAGATTGAAGCCCTTCATGAGAGAGGTCTGGATGCGATCTGATTAGACACTGCTGGGTTGTGAAAGCAAAGGAGTAGACGGACCTTTGGAAGGGAGGAAGTTGCGGGGGAGGAGACGACGGTGATAGTTGGGAAATTTGAGGAGAGACAGGGATACTTTTATAAACTTTGTATGAGAGGGGAACGGGAGACATCAGAGTGAGGTGATGGCTCGCTTGATGGGCGCGTACCGGATCCGGCGATTTGCTGAGCTGCTGTGATCAGAAACTGACGGGAGTAGTAGCTACTCCATCAACTATCGCACTCGGCCAATCTTACACCAACTTGGCTCTCCACCATGTCCTCAGCATCACCTCGCAGCTTTTTATCTTACAATCCTGCAAACTAGCCGACAAGAAAAACGTCAACGCAATTCCTTATCCAGTCCGTCGACCCAGCTGGGATAATGAACATCCGGGATCATGGGAGCAAGGCTCTCACACACACACACACACACACACTCGTAACCCCTGCATTTTGTTTTACCTGAGGCCGCTGAGCGCTGAGCCCTGGCCGATGTCGGCGGAAATGGAGCACATTCCTCTTTCGACGGGTGCAAAACGTTTCCGTGTTCCTTTGACCATTCAGACGCTCATTGCAGGGATCTCTCTCGTGTCAGCCTTCCTAAGCTAGTTTGGCGGCGGTGTCAATGAGTCCCAGCTCCCGACCTGATCTCAGCCGAGAGATCTCATGATCCCATCATCCTCCCCCCTCTCTCCTTCATTAACCTTGCATGATTATCAGCCCTTGCTACCCTCTTTCGCTTCTGTCGATAACGCACACCGCAACCTCTGCAAACTCTGCTTTTACACGCCAGACACCAACGAGGCACGTTAAAACCTACTCGAGATGAGTATCTTGCGATTGGGTCGCTCAACGACTAAGCATCCACCGCAGTCGATCTTTCCCACACAGAGGTATGGTCAGATCAATCCGCCATACCCCGATGGGGTTGCTCACTCCCCCACCAGAAGCTGATCTCTGATTGCAGATCACTGGGAAACAAAATCCACCGACCACCCGCACGTTGGAGAGGTATATCAAATACCAATTCCCTACGCAATACGCGATTGACCATACGTCAGTAGCGTGATACCTTGTTTTTAATCGGTATATTTTGGTGTCGAACCGCAACAGGCACCGTGACGAGCGACCCTTCATACCCGAGAATAATTCGGAGATACGACCCACATTGCACACGTTCATCCTACCCGCCTCGACGACTGTGCGAGATCTCCAGAGCTCACTTGAGCTTCGTACCCACAGCGGAGCGGAAGTGATACATTGCGATAAATCTTCTTCACATAGGGACTCGCCTCTATCGCATCCCAGACCGAGCTCCCTTAGCTGCTTGTCTCTTACTCATCTCCGTGTCGACTGGGAGTTCGGCCACCTTGTAATTTGGAACGACGACATTTACTGGCCAGGAGGCTATGTATTTTGGCCGTGGGGCTAAGGTTTGTTATGGTAGGAGGTTAGGCTAGCGAATAACCAAAGATCTCATTCGTATCACTTGAGGATGCCGTCGGGTTCCCTTGAAAGCTGGTCTCGGTCCGACTCGGGCAATGATTAATGATTTCCCAACGAATCTAACATATCTCGCACCGCATCCACTCCTTAAGATGACTCGTCTGAACATCGACCCCGTATAGTAGATGCTCAGTCGGTTCCTAATACTGCGCAATATTTCGGCCACAGCCCCCGAACAAGAGTGAGTTTACAGAGAGGACCCACGAATTTTTCAATCACCTAGTACTCGCTTCGTCTGACGCCACCGGGATATAGTTATACCCTTACAGGCTTCAGATCCAAGGCCCAGTGAAGTCAGGCACAGGGGAGACTCGTTAGAATCCCAACGGCGAACGCTCAAATCGATTCTAGAATGTTTCAAACCATGTGGTGCGATAATCTTGTGATGAAAATCTAGCATCGACATCCACACCGTGCGCTACCCTCTGGAATCGGGAGGACGAACGTGGAGTGTGAGCGGAAGTAAAGGAAGAAAAAATCATGAGCCTTGCATCACACTCGACCCCGACCGGTCGCCGGGTCCGGGATGATGTGGCACAACAAACAGCCCCTTGAACGTTTGCGGCCGGATAACCACCCCGCCAAAGCTAGGACTGATACCATACAATGTGCAAGTTGGAGGTGACGAAGTAGAACTCAACTGGTCACCTAAGCACGTACCACCACAGCATACGGTGGGATCGGACGATCACCCGAGATTGCACTCGTCGATCATGACGGGAGAGTCTAAAATCTCACCAGAGCCCGAACTCGAGCAAACAATGAAAATCACCATTGGCCTAAGGCACGCTCCAGACACAATGGAGAAAAGGCACACCGAACCATTCACTTGGCACGCCGCAGAGTGTCCCCGACGGCGCTAGGAAACCAATACACACGACTTTGCAGCGGGAAAGTTCGACAGGTGCCGTCGTGTTTTCAATGGGTCTACGGGATGTGCGTATTTGCGTCCAATATTAATCACGGATGCAACTTTAGCCACCTCCTAACGACGCTGGGAATAGGACAGGCGGTCGATTCTCCATCTTTCGTCCGGTCGTACATCCTCCCGCAGCACTCGTATAACTTGCGGAGTTGGATGTCGCATTTAGATGGGTTGTACGTGTTCTTTTTCAAACACGCCTGGAGGTCGCAAGCTGTTTCAGTACCAGGAGAGTGTCAGTTCCACTTTTGTTCGTCGGCTGAGAATATGACGAGAAAGGGGAGCGAAAGGGTGCACATCTACGCACCTTCAGCTTGGCACTCGTTCGACTTGGAGTTCTGAATCGAGTACTGGCGAACGTTCGGTCATGTGAAACAAAAGCAGAAGGACGTCGACCGTCAAAGAATTACGGTAGAGTTGAGAAACACCGGAGAAACATGAAACTCGATCAGCACAGCTGTACGAACAAACGGGAGATACTGACGAGAAGAGGTCGAGGCGTCCTCTCTCTCAACTCGGTTCCAAAACAGTCTTCGGCACCATACCTTGACATCAGTCATGCTCTATTCAATTTCTACACCCGATGTTGATTCGAGTTGATGGTTGCGGGTTGCTATGCGTTGTGTTGGTGCTTTTTAGCGAGTGAAAGGGGCAAGATATCGTCAGATCATGGATCATGAAGGGGAGGGTCGACCGTATGACCGACTCACTCAGGGAACGAACTTGGCGTCAATCATTCGCGTGTGATGTTCGGTGCGTCATGCCGAACTGATAAGGAATCCGATAGCTGTGTCGCCGCACGAACCACGGGATTATCGAGTATCTCACAGGGCTAAACTCGAATGTGCCGGGAGTGTTTACCGGTATCGAATACCAGACACTCCGACGGCTACCTACACGCACACCAACTCACTGTGAACAGCCTTGGAAAGCTCTTGATCTCACTCCTAGGCCTTCACTCTAGCACCCTGACGGTCTCCTTGCGCGAACCCAGCATCATCAGACACACCAAGCGGAAGCTCTCCCGCAACTGTTCTTTTCAATCGTCAGCACAAATAAAACTGCCCTGGTACGTAACGGAAACTCCAACCTCCGCGCGAGCCCTCCGCATCCGCAATTCATCGGTCAGAGACCGGTATGATCTTTCTTGAGAGCTACGCACATCTCTGTGACCCTTCTTGTGAGGTGAGCCGCCGTCGTACTAACTCAAACCACGGGCTACTAGTACTTGGGGGAGGATGAGAAAGAAAGATGAAAAATTTAAAGGATACACGACATATGGTGTGGTTTGGTCGTAAACACGTTCAAGACCGACGTGGCTCAACTTCAAACGTTGATAGGACGGTAGCATTGCTCGAATAGGCCACCTCGGCAGAAAATCGACCCAGATCAATTAGTCGAACCCGACGATTGCGGTCGATTTTCGACCCACCCTCCCCCAAACTCTGGCCGGAGATCTGGTTGAGGTCTTTGGTCGAAATTTGACCGAAGTATTTTTACAGCGCATGCCGGAGGCGGAATTTTCAGATAGGCCCGACGCAACAACACTGACTGTCCGATGGTCACTTGGCGCACTTGTTACGCAGACGATGCTTTCGTATAATTACGGACGGGCATCTACTTTTGACGAAATTTCAACGAGTTAACGGGTGATATCGGTATTCCTTGTGTTTACTTGCCCCGCCTCACCACCTCTACCTCAGGGAAGCGATTATTTACCCAGAAGTCTCTCCCCTTACAAGACGAAATATCATCCGGAGTTCGCCGGAAGTGGGAAACTTTTCAGAAGAGGCCGTTGTTGAGCAAGGCGTTAATGGTTCCGGGGGCTATCGAAGGGAATAATGAGACTCGTGTGACGCTCATGGATTAATAAACTTACGGATACCGCTAAGGACACCGTCGAGGGCCATGGACTGGATGGCGGATTTGACGTCATCTGGGCTCAAAGTGGGGTCCATGCTGAGCAAGTAAGCAGCGAAACCAGCAACGTGGGGAGTAGCCGTGGAAGTTCCGGACAGGGTCTTGATTCCGCCGTCTTTCCAGGTAGAGATAACGTTGACTCCTAAGGGGATAGATAGATACTTCTGAGTATTTCGATATCAATCCTTTACGTACCGGGACCCCAGATCGCGAGAACAGCACCGTAGTTAGAGGAGGAAGCCTTGGCATCATTGATGTCGGAGGCACCAACGGTAATGACGGAAGAGGCACTGGCAGGGGAGAAGTTGGCAGCGTCGGAATTGCTGCCACCAGCAGCGACGACAGTGGTAACACCGGAGGCGACGAGGTTGTTGGCAGCGATGTTGACGGAATCGATGAAGCCACCACCCAAACTCATGGAAGCAACAGAAGGGCGACCGCTGGTGGCGGCAGCATTAGCGACCCAGTCCATTCCGGAAATGCTACCAGGAACGTAAACGTCAGCTGAAATGTGACCGTGCCTCACGGAAGAGGAGCGCACATGTCAGACCAACTACCTGATCTGTGAAGCGTTCGGATCAGACAGATAGACCTTGAAGAGGAACATAAGATACACACCCGCCGTCGCTCAAAACCTTCACGGCAATGACAACGGCAGCCTTGGCGACGCCACTTTAGGTTGCGTGAGACACCTCGATATAGAATGCGCTGTATGGCAACACTCACTACGGATCAGAGACAGCGATACCAGCACAGTGAGTGCCGTGACTATATCACGCAGCGATGAGGTCGGTAATATGAGGAGAGATGGAGGCGTGCGTACCCATTGCCATCGGCGTCCTACGAGTGGCAATCGGTCAAATGATCACCGCATCACAGTGCACAACTCGGGCTTACCGGGTAACCACCTGATGGAAGCGGGGATGTGAATGAATTAGCGATCGATTGCCCGGCAGAGGTTTCTATCAGTGCGCACCGCTGCATAGAAGGAGATTAGTAAGGTCCTGGAGATGTCGACAAACAACCACCCACAAAGTAGCTCCCCAGAAGGCGCGGCCTTGAGAAATTCTGCGATCAGACAAGAATCACCGCGGAAAGTCAGGTTTCTCACCTCCAAAGGCCGGCTGTAAAGTGATGCGATAAGGGTATATCCAAGGGGATCGAAAATCAATCGACTTACGTGAGTAATAAGAATACCTTAGGCGCGGTGTGTTGTGAGATTTGATCTCGAAACTCGTCAAAGGTACTCACCGGTATCTAATTGCCCAAACATTCGTGAGTTAGTCTCCCGCCAGCATGCTGATCGCTTAGTCTACACACCAATGATATAGACGTCAGTGTCGGCTCCAGCGGAAGAATCGTATTTGTAGGTGTAGGTAAGGGCATTCGGGTCCTGGCCAGCAAGTGAGGTTTGGGAACTGATACGCCCGAGACCCCAAGTAGCATCGGTCCTATAGAACACCGAGAGTTAAAACAGACGAGCATTCGAAGCGGATTGAACGAGCTCGCCGGGTGGTGATACTCTGGGTGTGAGCGTACCCATCCTCCTCGATGGACGCAACGTTGGGGTTAGACCTTAGGAGCTCCAAGTCAGCATCGGTGAAGGCTCCAGCAAAACCGTTAACGATGTTCCATTGGTGCGTAACCTTGGACCGAGAGCCGATCTTGCTGGTAACAGAGGAGATACCAAGATCACGGCCAACGCTGTTCTTGAAGGTTACAATGTAACGTCCGGAAATGGGATCCTTGGTCTTCTTGACAAGGATGAGAGGGGAGGAACCGACGGGTTGCTCGGAGGACATGGCGGTTTAGAGCTGCAGAGCTGGAACTTTAGCCTCAACAAGTGAGCTGAGGTCTCCTTGTCGAAGTTCGCCTCGTATTTAAGCAGTTCCATCCATTTCATAGGTTCTATGGATATAGCTTGCGAGCATAAGCCTGATGCTAGTCCAGAACTTGGCTCGTGCGTGATGGACTCGGATGGATCAGAAGGAAAGTGTTAGTGTTAGTAGGATTACATCTGCATTCTACGACCTCCTGACCACCAGTTGCAACCAATCAGCCAACTGACGAGAGACTAGTGCTGCAATGGTGGGACCCCTAGGCGTAACCTTGACAGTTGGCTAGTTGGTTGGTGATCAGGAGGTCGTAGAATGCAGACGTAATCCTACTAACACTTTGCTGTTTCGATGGACAAACGTGTCTAAGATTGGGAGTCCGTTCTCCCTCCGCGTTTGCATGATTGCCAGAACACATCCTATCTCTTATCTCTTGCGTCCGATTCTTGAGCGCCTTTTCTCACTCACAGGCACGATCTTTGAAATATGCAGGATCAACTCATCTCGGGAGGGTCGTTGTGAATTCCAACCATGCGCACATCCTTTCACTGCAGGCAGTCTGGGTGTCTGGATTTTGACCGGCGATGTGGATTTTCGTGTACCACTTCCCGATGTTATCCTGGGGATTATGGCATGGCATCAGCAGGTCGTGGAAAATCCGACACAAGCATCGTAACATTGGTGATCGGACCGCTTCCCCGACAGGGGATTATAACGAATTATCGATCAGCGCTCAGCCTGTGGTGTCGCTGGCGTAAAAAAGTAGGTGAGTTCCTCAGGCGGAGGTGCCATGGCTGGTAGCTTGATCTCCCCACGGTTGCAACACATCGTGAAGAGTGGGTGAGCATCGTTGCTTCTACTCCTCGTTGATCTTTCCAAGAGCCAATCCAATGTACCACAGTGGGAACAGGGATGGTCCATCCATCCAAGGTCGTGTCTCTGGGTAGTTCGTGATACGGTTGTTGTGTGATAGGTAAAAATCGCCCTGAGTGGGTCCTTCCGAACACCCCCGATATCAACAATATCAGCTCAAGGCACAATCTTTGGAGCGACGCTACTCACGGGGGAGACAAATAACAAATCATTTACCTCGGAGAACAAGGTAGGATCCTTCGGTGTCAGAGTCTAGACAAGACGGACTCGACTCAAGTTGCGTATCGTCGAGCTGTAGTCATTCAACGTGTGCACAAACGTGGCAGTTTACCGGAAGACAATACATCCAGCGCTCTAGTCTTTTCTAGCTATAGGGAATTTACATAGCAGTTCAGGAGAGGAAAGACGGACGCAACCGCTTTCCTGATTGCCGGCAAGCATCCATCGGAAGGAAGTAAATTAGAAAATGCACCCAGAGCTAGGAAACGCGGCTTACAGTAATGAGCCAACGCAAATACACCACTGGATGAATTGTCCTTCCACAAAAGAAGAGCAACAGGATCCTCACGGCCAAACGCCAAGGGTGATGACAAGTATACCGTCCACTCCCAAAACCCAAGATTATCAAGAATCATGGTCGTAGATTGAGCATCGAACGTTTGAACCTCCATTGGTGGTGATTTGCTTCCCTTCTCTACATACAACGAATGGTTAATGTTCCCAATCGCAACGAAAAGGCCACGATCACGAAGCGCATATCAAAACTGTATACGCCATCCCCACACCTGAATAGCGGGATACACCGCGTTCGTACAATCATAAAAAGACGGCAAGGACGCAGTAAGCGTAGGCTGTGTTGGTGTATGTATGTGATAAAAAAACTATACGGCTTATACGCAAAGATTGTAGATAGCACAACCGAAACGACCGAACTAACGTATAATTATACCAAATACACACGTAGAACAACGGAGACCGGGGTGAGAATTGGATGCGGGAGTAGTATCGCAGGAAGGGGTCGGTATGATAGTAGGGGAGGTATCGCTTGGATGAAGTTGGATGGTGGGTCAACAACGGGAATAACAAAATTGTGATCGAAGGGCAGGAGAAAGATGGAAATAAAAGAAGAGAAGAGACAGTTCTGATCCAGCAGCAAAAGAACCGACAAATGCACCGCAGGTGGTTAGAGTGAGCACACAAGGTGGAAGAGACCCTCAATTTCGACTAAAAATACAAAGTTTGGTTCGAAATCATTCAAACGTTCGTCGTTGCTATCTCGTTCCGTCGTTTCGAATTCCTATCCGTTGAATCGAGTAGTCGTGTCATCTGATTAGTGTAGCGTAGCGGGTGGGACGGGGGAGGATGCTCCGATAAAACACCAGGATGTTAGCGGAAAACCCGACGGCACATAATTGACGGGTGCCGTTTCGAGTGACCAACTCCTGATGGATAAAAACTCGTTGGTCGGGGTATACCAGGTAAGGAAGAAAGGAGGGGAGGGTGAATAGATGTTGGATGATGGGTCGGCTAATCGCGGACTCTACAATGTTGGTGCGAGCATTCAATGGTCAAGCGATGATATCGGCAACGTCGAAGTCAATCCAGTGAATATGAAGCACAGGCGAGATCCGGTTGACCCTCCGAAGGCGGGCTATAAGAAGTATGAGGCACCAGGAGGTAGGGGAAGGGAAAGGAGGAGGAATAATGGAGGACCGAAACTGTTGTCTATGGGAATCGATCCGCGATCCACCAAGGGGAGGCCTGTCCACATGCCTCGACTTACACGAAACCACTCAACATCGCTGTTCAGGGTGAGAACCTGGAGAGACCAAAGGTCATACTGACATGTAGTTCCCGTTCCCGCTGACGTTAAACTCGTACCCAGATCTATAGCCAACCGGTGGCTGACCATTCACCTCGTACGAAGGAATCTTTGGTCTCATTCCACGCGTTCTCCTATGTTCAGCACTCCTCCTCAACTTCGACCCGCCGCTCCCATTCCCAGTCCCAGTCCCAGTCGGATTCTCACCCCTCGAACCGGAGTATGACCTCGTTAGGGTTGCCGATCCCGAATTCGACAATGACCGGGAATGCGAATGGCCGGTCCCAACAGGGGTATTCTGGTTACCGCTTGAGCGAGTGCGTGAAGTTGAACGAGACCTGGAACTTGTACGTCTATGACTCCCTTGTCGATCCAGATTGCTCGATGTTGAGCCTTGGCGGTGGTGTCTACCGATACTCCCGTTGTGGTTCCCCACAGGATACGCAGCCTGGAAAGGCCTGCCTAGATCTGTCGCTGTCGTAGGTAGAAGGGTCGAGCTCTGCGCGAATTCCGTTGGACGTTCTCGCTCTCTCCTTTGTTTGTACTTGGATCCGTCCGAGCCCGACCGGGAGTGATGATGTGTCCTCTCCGGATGTCGTAATGTCGGTGCAGGCCTAACAGGTTCAGAGAATGAAAATGGCTGGGGCTGCCGTGTCGATGATTCCCTGGAGAGCTGAGGTTGGGGTTGGAAAAGTTGAGCCTGGTAAAGCTTGCTTGTACTCGGCTGCATCGTCGCCTGGTGAGCCGCTATCGTGGTCGATATCGATCCGGGGTCCCGTAACGTTAGAGAGTTGTCCCTCCAAAGTGAAACTTGTGATCCAGATGTAGGCATCGACATAAGCATGGTGTGACCAGCGACACCATTCTGTCCCGATGGGGTAAGCTTGGTTGGCGAAGGGAGGGGAGGGGGGGTGTTGAAGAAATGATTCTGCGCACTCATCGCAGGAAGCATCGGTGCAGTCTCATATCTTGCATCGTTGACCATCGCTCCTCGCACATGCTTGATCTGCATACTGTCGATCGGATCACTGTCCCTACCCAACCCAACTCCCTGCTGGAGGCTCATAGGGCTGATGAGAGCGTCGATATTGAGTTTCTTCGGCTCTTCCTTGCGTCCGCGTCGGGAGGCTCGCCGGCTACGTGAGCGAGAGGGCGCGGATGAAGCCGCGGAGGACTTCGTTCGGGAAGTGCGTGTGGAAGGAGATGAGTAGATGCTCGTTCGGAAGGCGGATGTGAGGGGCCAGAGTCTCTCGAAGCTGGGGAAACGAGGTGTGCGGATCGATGAAGTAGGGTTGAGTTTTGCTGTCGACGCGGAGAGGGGAGGACCACGAGTGGGAAAGTATGCAGGGAGTTGTGAAGAATCGCTCATTGCAACGTCTTCCATTACTGGGGTTAACATCTGTTGGTGAGACTTGGGGTTCGTGTTGACGTAAGGACTGGATTTGCCCCTGGGAATGGAGCCTAAATCGTTCGACAAAAAGGACCTTTCTCACAATCGTCCAAGGGAGAAAGAGGTCGAGGAAAACGTACCAGGACGTCCAGAAGATGAAAGACTATGCTTGTCCTCCGACGATCTCCTCGAGTAATCCCTGTAGGAACCCTTGAGAGGTTCGCTGGCCTCAACATCTCTGCGCAGCACATTTACATTGCCGTCTCCCTCCGTCAACCACTTGAGTCTCTTCTGCCGTCTTCTAGCGCACGGTACGATGATTATAACCAAGGTAATGATGAGCACCACCCCTCCAAGAACACCGCCGATGACCGGAGCGAGAGGGAATTTGCTCCCCCCATTATTCGAACTTTTTTGTCCCAGACTTATCGAAGAGGATACACTGTTGGATGACGTAGATGCGTTGGGGGAAATTAAGTTCCTGGTAGCCGTAGGAGTACCGGGAGAGATTGGAGACTGGAAGACCCTAACGGTTAGAATGACAAGCACGGAGAGGAGGAAGCTGGATATTCACAGAGGGATCAATTGAAGTGGCTGTTGACTCCATTGTCATCGATCTTTTTGTGCGCGACGCGGGTGTCGCGCTCGGTCGTGAAAGTTTGCGTGCAATGAGGGGAAGAGAGAGAGGGAAGTATCTAGAGAAATATACGTGGCTTCTATGAGGAAAAGGAGGCAGGCCGGTGGGGCAGTAGTTGGGTCGCCCACAGGAGCGCCTAGTTGGATCTCACTTACCGAACAAGGCAAAAAAGGACCCTGACGTACTCCGGGGGCAGATGAGGAGGATAGAGAGAGAAAAAGAGAAAGAAATGTGAAAGTGAACGCGATATTATCGTATATCCGGGGATATCAACAGCAGAGCGGGTGGTCGAACGAGATCACCCTCACGCGTTATAGTCCGACTTGATTTGGAACGGGGCTGCAGTCCACGACTCACACACGAGGCCGAGAAGGCACATAGGACAACGCTCGTCATCTACGCAATGTCTATCATTCCCTCCGTGAAAGAGGAATCACCAAGAAGCAACTAAGCTACCCAACGAAACGAGAAAAAAAAGTATAGATGAACACAGAACGCCCGTGAAAAGGCAGAAATGATCTCAGTCATCCATGCAGACGTCCTGGATGGAAGACTCGGCCTAGAAGGCGTCCGATGAGTTCGGCAAGGATGACGGAACCCTGATGGCCTCACCTGACCGGCTGAGGAAACCGTGGTCCCTTTTGATTCACACCAAGTCAAAAAGCTGGGAGGGATCCCTCTCATTCCGCTGTTAACTGGCTTGGGGGATTCTCTTGTGGCGACTTGGCTCTGGCGATAACATTCCACTCGGAGTTCCTACAACAAAACTCAGAGTAGCTGGCGGCAGTACCGAGGGAGAGACGAACCTCCAAGCTCTTGTCACGCAATCCTGGAGTGCAGCTGATCGTGTGATACACCTCAGGACAAGGCATCCTCACCCCTTGAGTTGTCTCTTCCTTCACTGGTGAATGGTAGCTCCTACCGAAGCTCCTGGGGAGAGGCCTTTTAAGTCTGTGAGATGGTAGTGGGTGGACCGGTTGTTCGACTTCGTCGTCGTCGTCGAGCAGAATGACTAGAGATCGTTGGGACTGTGCATTAGACGCCTCGGAGTCGGAAGCGGAGAGCGGGTCAGACCCAGGTGAATCTGAATCGCATCCATCGTACGAGTAACAGTGCATCTCTTCGTGCGTGTGACTGGGAGATGCGTTTGGTGTGAGAGCGTAGCTGGAGACCCAAGGCAAATATAAACGGCCGGAGTGGAGAAAGGGTCAAGACTACGAAAGGACAAGGTGGGTGGGAACCGGAAAAACAGGATCCTGGAGATGGGCCACAGGAAGGCTCATACCATGCTGTGCCTTTGCGTGGAAATGAACCTGCAATTCCCCCGTGTAGATGGATAAGTAGGCAGCGTGTTTGCTCTAGGTTGCTGTGAGTCTGGGGTGGGTGATCGTTGTAAAAGTTAAAAATTAAATAAAAATAGCTGAGGTACTTACGATCCACCACCGTGTCGTGTCTTGCCTGGTCAACCACGGTCGCGCATTTTCCAGACAGCAACATCCCCAAAGATTGCGGATTGTCGGTCGCGTTGTGTGCCTGGAGTTTATGAGATGTCCGTCGCGATCAGGCCAGTACGTGATTTTGATCCACAGCGGACTTTGAGCTAGCTAGCCGCCTGAAAATGGGACGTCCTATCTGTCGTTAACCTTTCTTTACTCTCTCCCACCACCAGGCTCGTCTGAGCTCTGGCTCGACACATTCTTTATCACCATGAGCAACTTCGCCCAACAGTTCCAGCAGGCGGAACAACAAAAGAGAAAGTATGCCTATCTACCTCTCCTCCCTATCCAAACCCACTCGTCCGGCCGTATTGACAACGTGATGGACTCTTTTAAACCACAGTATGGAGCAGGCATTCACTGTTGCCCTCCAGAAGTTCTTTACCGTCAAACCAATTGGCTCGGAAAAGAAGGGTTCAAACCCCCGAGCCGAGTTCTACGCGAAGTATAAGCAAGAGGCTGAGCACGCCGACAAGGACTTTCAGAAGAAATACGACGAAGATTTAAACACCACGCTCATTTTTGTATGCTCTTCCATACAATTTTCCTCTACCCAGCTGACATTTGTGGGAACGCAGGCCGGTCTTTTTTCAGCAGTAACTTCTGGTTTCATTCTCAACATCCAAGACGGTATCAAACCCAGCCCCAACGATGAGACAGTCGCCCTCCTCCGCGTTTTGATTTACAAGATGGATAATACCACATTCGGCGGCCAAACACCACCTCTTCAAGCCTGGAATGGTCCTGACCAAAGCATCGTCGACTGCCAAGCTGTCCTTTATGCCAGCCTTGGAATTTCGCTCCTCGCCGCCTTCGTTGCCATGCTGGGTAAGCAATGGTTAAACCGCTTTGGCAAGGTGAAAGTGAGAGGTTCCGAAATCGACGAAAGCCGACACCGTCAGCGCAAACTTAGCGGAATGGTCTCCTGGAAGTTCGACCTCGTTATGGAGAGTCTTCCCCTTATGCTCCAGTCTGCTCTGCTTCTTCTCGGGTATGCCCTCTCGCGGTACCTTTGGACCATCAACTCGACGGTCGCCTCCGTCGTCATTGGGATCACTTGCATCGGATTGGCGTTCTATATTTTCATCGTGATCGCTGGGACGATCGCGGATAATTGCCCCTTCCAGACCCCCTCTTCCCAAATCCTCCGTTCGATATACCGTGCTGACAACTCCCGCAACCGATACGTCGCTCGAGCCCGACGCGCAGTATTCCGTCTTTGGCTTCGAACGACGCGTCTCTACCGAATCACAACCCTGAAGCTTCTCCTCCCGCTCTTCACCCCACTCAGGACCAAGCGACGTTCGTTGATCGACCAATCACAACAAAAGAAGGCCCTAAGGTTGTTTAGCAAGAAGGAGACGGACCATGACGCATACAACGTCGATGGGGGCTGTATCATCTGGATGATTGACAGCGCTCGAGGGCAAACTGCTTCTCGGATCATCTCTAACTTCATCCCAGAGGTCGTATGGCATCGCGACATCAAGGATAGCCCTTCTCTTCCTTACCTGTACGACCAGGCTATGGAGTGTTTCGATCTGGAAGGAGAGAAGGTGAGCTTGGTTTCGAGGCTAAGGGACCAGGCCCTCTCCACAACCAAGGCTTTCGTTCACGTCTACTCCCAAATGCGGGTCACCGGAGCCATTGATGACTCTTTCGCCTCACGCACTCGTGCTCATCACGCGCAGCTCGCTGACGGTCAACACAAGGAGGATACGGACCTCGAATCGACGTTGTGGTTGATGGACTACATCATGGGCAGGCAGCGCGAGATCAACTGGAGCGAAACCAAGGTCTCGTACAATCATCGGATCTGGATGTCCCATGTCATTCTGTGTCTCGTTTGGTTGAAAGGCGGACGGTTGGACGAGTGCCTCCGGGAATTTGTGGTTCAGACGTTGGATTGGAGGAACCAGAGTATGGGGACGGATTGTATCTTGATGTTGTGTCTGTCGGTGGGCATACCGGTTCATGCAGATGATCTTCTCGTCACGAATAAACGGTATTTTTTGTGTTCTTCTGTTGTGAAAGTGGTGGACAGGATCTGACGCCTATCGTAGCCTTGCCTTCGAGACATCGGTGAATAATTTCTTCGACAGGCTCGAAATCTTGCCCGTTGGAGATGTAATTAGCCCACTCAAGCTCCTTCCGCCCGTGGACAGTGACATCGTCGCCTCCCGATCCTACGGCCTCTTCCATCGTCTCACCAACCTCCCCTCGTTCGGCGCCGACCACGAAGCACTCAAGTGGGAAACCGCTCGTCACGCATTGACTCTCGCGTTCGGGAAGTCAGGCTATAACCCTACCTTGGAAGATCCAACAAACATCCTCAAGTTCTTGAATTACCACATCGCTAGGCAGTGCGTTCGCCATAGTACTGGAGAGAAAACTGGAATCGAGGAAGTGGAGATGGTCGAATTGGAGAAGGATCATGAAAACTCCGTCAGGTGTGCCTTTACAGCGTTTTATAACGTTGATAAGGACCCGGCCCCGGTCTTGGTCCCTGAACACTCGAAACATCTTCTGGTCGAACTCCTTCCTGGTATCTGCCGATTGATTGAATCCGATGACCGACCTTTGCCCCTCCGTAAAGCTGCAATCCACTTCTTCTACTGTGTCGCGGATAACTGGTTATCTGGTCCCAACCCCATCCCTGCCTCACCACAACTCATCGCGCGGTTCACTACGAGCTGGGCGAAGAGCGTGGTGGATATGAATCGGGCATACGAGACGAACAGTAGAGCGAACCTGACCTTCGTCTTGCGGATGTTGAGGTCTAAAGCTTGGAGACCTCATCTGAAGATTCCCGAGGGGCAGTTAGCCTTGGTCTCGGAGTTGAGGATTTTGGATTTCGATTTGACGGAGACGATGAACGATCCGGACGTGCTGCCGTATCTCGTTGAGGCGGAGAATCGAGATGCCGTCAAGGGGTGGCTGAAGTCGTCTTGGAAGCACTGGCATGTACTGGACGATCGGCCTCGTCGAGCGCTCGTTGATCAGACGAGGGCGACTAAGGCGAAGTATCCTGAGGACCTGGACGAATTTGAGGAAACGATGGGATATAAGAAAGAAGAAATGAGGAGGGTTATTCAGAGGTGTAAGGATTTCGGGGAGAGTACGAAGGAGAAGGAGGGTTGGATGAGAGAGTTGGAGAAGGGTGTGGAAATGTTGAAGGGATTGGAGGAGAAAGTTGTAGATGCAGATGAGAAGACTCTGGCCTAGGACCCTCCTTCCCTCTCTTTCCGCCTCGTCATCGGTACTACGTCATCCGGAATTCCCGGGACATGGTGTGATGGGTTGGCTCCATCTCTTGATATCTTGCCTCATTGTCGAGCCCTGCGACGGTTCCCCATCGTCGCCCCTCTTTTGCTCGCTCATACTGGTTCCGGAAGGTTCCCTGCTTCCCGTCTTGGTGGTGTTTCATTTCTGGCGTGTACTCATATCATGGCTCAGATTCCTTTGATCAACTCATATCTAGTCCTGGGCGCAAATGGGTGACTTTTCATTCGTCTCAGGTGGAGATTTCTGGTCATCCTTTCATTCGTTCATCCGGTCATATTGTCATACCCGTCATACTTGCCCTTTTTCATCCACTTCCTGGCCTTCGTGTTTTGGGTTATCTTTCTGACTCGTCGTGGATCGACGGGTTCTTGGCCCTGCTAAATGGAAGGGTATGCGCTCGCTCTTTTTTTTCTTTGTTGTCATTTTGTACTCTCGTTTTACCTGCCGCTCACTCTGAATCTAAGTGTACGAATACGCTGTTTCGTCTGATATCATGCGAGGATCCTTGTAGACCTTATCGTGCGGATGACCGAGACGCGGGGCTGGAAAATATGAATATTTGCCGACTTTTATGCCAACAAATGCTAGCTGGTTCCAGGCAAGTAATGCCGAAAAGCCACACACGATGGAGGTAGAACGTGGATACGGGTATCCGTTCATCCTTAGCTTCGAGCGTAAGAGATCAGAAGCTTTCGATCGACGGGTACTAAGGATTTGTCGAGGACGTAACGGGGGTATGGTACATAATCCGGAACGTGGATCACCCTTAGTGGTGTGCGTTCCGGGTCTCCGGTTGCTTAGTACTCAAAATGGTAGTATCGGATTTCCTCAATCAAGCTACAATAAGGTTTGAGGGTGCTTACCCGTTTGTCTGCTGTATCTTGCGTGGTGATCCTGATGAATGATATCGATAAGGCCTAGGGTCACAGGAACGAGGGGGGGAGGTTTGGACCACTCGACCGCCGATCTTACCTAGGCTTCCATACCGGAACCGAATGAGCGTCTGGGTTCCTGCGTAACTTTATGGGGGTGGCAAGGTTACCATCTTCCTGTGGCGGGGGCCTGATCGGATTGCAGATGAGCCAACGTTGCTTTGCAACTCCGTCTGCGAGACCCGAATAGCCATCGAACGCCACAGGGTTGAGCCTTTGTCCGGCAGGTGCGGTGTTGGCACTTACTGCGCGTGACAAAAGTACATCATGGAATTCGCTCCGTACGACCATCAATTGTGCGTCAGCCCCATGACGAAGAGAGATATTATGAGAGCTGCGCAGGAAAAGTCATTTATCAGTTGGATTGGTTTCCGGACGGAAGAAACGCGTCGCGGGATCAAATCCCGTTACGTGGAATACAAGAAGTCATTGGGTTGAAACGAGCGCGCTGGACCGCCACGAGAACCGGCGCCACCTCGGCCGGATTTTCACCGAGGAAGATTTGAGTAGAGACACTGCGGTCAGAAATCTGAAAGGGGTTGCCAAAGTTCTCGTCACTCATCGACTCAGCACGCATACTGAGAAAGAATTGCTTCCACAGACGCGATTTTGGCCTGTGATCTTGAGTCAGGGGCCCTTGGTTTTGAGAAAATGTGATCCGTCGATACACATACCGGGCGGGAATCCGTGCGGAGGAGGGGAGCTTTGCAATCTTCGCGGGTTTTGCCGGCGCGTTTTCCTTAGCTTCTAAGGAAATATGCCTGTGGGTGAATCCAATCAACCATCGATGCGAGTACCTGGCAACAACGAGGGGTATGTCACCAGCGCCCCCTGATGCACCTACTTAGCATGTTGCACTGCGTGACGAGTGACTAGTGACCGGTGACCTTTTGAATTCTATCGGTCAGAGCGGCTGTCACTCTTCAATCTGCGCCTTCCCCATAACATCGTGAGAATGCTATTGGCAAATACTTCCGCGAGGTAATCCTGCTGCAAATTCCCAAAAGGCGACAATTCCAGCCCCGGTATCCAGTGCATGGATGTAGGCCATGACAAGCTCACCAAAGCCAAAAGAGTGGCAGGAGGGCACAGTTGTGTAATTCGATGTTGTTGCACCTATCAACGTCACGTCCCTGCTCTTTGTCTGAAGGTGGATAGACGTCTTCATTCTCATTAAACCATCCGGATCAGCGCTCACGAAAGTATGTAATCCATATAATATATATCCTAACTCTGATTCGGTTTGGTCTCTCCTTCTGACGTTGGGCGTCGTTCTTGCCTTCCTATCACCCACTCACTGCTGGCCGGCCTTGACTCCCCTCGTTTCCCGCAGCCCATCGAGCGCGAACTTTTCCTCAAACCCCTCCCCAGCTCTTCGTAGTACATCATGGGGGAGACAACTATCGACCCGAAAGCGTACGTCTGACTGATACCCCTTCCTTCGCCTCTAAATGTTCGCCGACCACGTTTTTCTTTCCAGCTTGGAGGATGCTATGCTCAAGGCATTACCAACTCTCTTCCCACACCTCCTTGGAACAGCCAGCAATGCCCGCGTCGATTTCTACGATAAGTTTCAGCGCGAAGCTGACGAGTACGACCGCGACTTTATGAAGAAATACGAAGAGGACTTGAATACCACGTTGATTTTCGTGAGCTCGTGTTCCGTATTCACCTCTACCGTAGTGTTAATTCGGTTCTCTGGTGCAATAGGCTGGTTTGTTCTCCGCGGTAACATCCGCTTTCATTGTCGCTGTTCAGACCCAGCTCCAGCCGGACTACACACAAATGAGCTACGACCTCCTCACGATTATAGCCAGTGTTTCGCTCGGGAAAACCCCAACTGGTCCTGATGCCGCTTTTCCTCAATGGGGTGGTCCCGATCCCACCACCGTCCACGTCCAAGCCATCCTTTATTCAAGTTTGGCCGCTTCTCTCCTCGCTGCCCTCATCGCCATGTTAGGCAAGCAATGGCTTAACCGTTACTCCCAAGTCGAGATGCGTGGGTCTGTCATCGACCGCAGCCGGCATCGACAGGGCAAGATGAACGGAATGGTCACCTGGCGCTTCAACCTCGTCATGGAAAGTCTTCCTCTCATGCTCCAAGCCGCTCTTCTCCTCCTCGGTTATGCCCTCTCCAACTGGCTCTACTTCATCAACAAAGCTGTCGCCAGCGTCCTCATCGGTTTCACCGCATTCGGTATCCTCTTCTACATCCTCATCGTTTCCGCTGCCACTCTATCCTACAACTGTCCATTCCAAACACCTTTGTCCCTCGTCCTTCGCTTCTTGATCCACTTCGACGACGAACACAGGAAGTACCTCAAGCGAACCAGAAAGTGGTTCGTGCGTGCGTTCTCCCAGAAAAAGAAGAAACGACCGAGACCAAAGTCTGGTCCCTCTGGTCTGGGTAAATTTGGCACGTTCGATGGCAGTAACTTCGTTGATCACATTGAATTGCCTATGGCTGGTCCATCTGACCAGCCAGCCCCGCTGTTCAATAAGGAGACTGATTGGCATGGCTACGTGTTAGACTCAAACTGCATCGCCTGGATGTTCCATATGTCGATTGATGCAGACGTCATCCTGGCCATGATGAGATTCATCCCCGAGGTCGTTTGGCACGCCGGCATCAAGACCACTCCATTGGAAGGGCTCTACGACACGGTGCTTGAATGTTTCGATCGTTCAACTGGACATCCCGTGGTGATCCCCAAGCTTAAGAACAAGGCTTACCTCGGCGCCAAGGCCCTCCTTCACCTCACGATCCAGCGCAAGTGCATCAGTGACGAGTCCGACATGGCCGTGTTCAAGTCCATCTCGAACCGGCACCCCATCATGGGATCCAAGCAACACGAGGGAGACTCGGACCTAGAATCCACCCTCGGCATTATCGATCGCGTCTTCGGTGATTTCGAACCCATGGACTGGGAGAACTTTTCCTTCACCATTCCACACCACTCTTGGATGGGTCACATCCTCCTCTATCGTGCCTGGGATGTCCTCGGGAAAAACGAGCCTTTACCCGACGATATAAGGGAATTCGTTCTTCATTCCCTTAAATTGGAACCTCCGCCTCCGGCGCCGATTGTAGTGGACTGTCTGTTCATCATCGGTTTAGTCCTTGGAATCAAATTGCATATCGACGACCTCTTGGTTGGCGACAAGAGGTGAGCTGAATTTGTGTGTGCTTTCCGTGGCATGAAACTAAAACCTGCTACAGTCGCGAATGCAACCCTCAAATCGGCAGAATTTACGAGAAGCTCACCGAGACGTTCCAGAACCCCAATTCCACCCCCGACGAGATCGACCGCGTTCTGGAGGCCATGAAGCTCATCGCACCCCTCTCCGAGAGCGAAATCGCTGAAAAGAGTTACAACCTATTCCACGTCGTCATGCAAACTCCCGTCTCTGCCGCCTACTCCCAGGAGAAGAAATGGGAGGCTTCTCGTCTCACCATGCATGGGGCCTACAAGTGGGACAAATACTTGCCGTGGGTCGGCGAACCTAGAGATATCCTTACCTTCTTAGATCGTCACTTCGACTTGGCTACCAGAGAAGATCAAAACCAGGACGAGCCAATTCAGAACGCTCTACGTGCGTTGGCTTACGCTGCTAATTCCGACACCATCGAGGCTCTCAAGCACTTCGACCCGACTGAGCCCTCTTTCGTTCGCGGTATCTGTTACGTGTACCAGGACGACAAACCGTTCCAACTTCGCAAGGCCGCTCTCTTCTTCCTTCCTCTCATCGGCGACAGGTGGTTCAACACTCCTGACCCGATTATGGAGCCCGATCAAATGAACCGCTTGTGCGTGGATTGGGCTTCCGCCGTCGACGGTATCGAACACACCTACGACGTCCAAAAGGCCACTCTCGCGGTTCTCTTCGGTATGATTAACTCCCCTCACTGGCGTCCCTACATCGTCACGGATAAATGGAAACTTTTGGAATACTTCACTTCGGTTCCGGACGACTCTCAACCTTTGAAGAGGTGTATCGACAACCCAGAGCTGATGGATGCGATTGCGAACGTGCCAAACCCGGCTGCTATAGTCCTTTGGTTAGCGATTTTGTGGTTGAAGTACAAGGAGTTGATCCCCGAGGTTCAGGAGCAGTTGGAGACGGTTACGAAGGAGGTTGCTCAGAGTAAGAGGAGGCCGGAACTTGATATGTACCTCTCAGTGATGGACTCGGAATTGAAGAAGGCCGAGGACGCGCTGACACAGCACAACACATGGTCTACTGACCCGGCTGCCGTCGCTCTCAGGACGAAAATCGATAACCTTCAGCAGGCTAGGGCTGCCTTGGTCACTCTCAAGAGGGGTTAACTTTGATCTCGGTTTGACTGTGTCTGATGGCCTGTACCTTTTTGTTTGTCCCTCTACGTTCACGTCGTTTTCTCATCTGTTTTACCTTTATTGCTGTGTCTGTGTCATTTCCATTATCTGCTTGTTTGTCTCTGCTCGAGGTCTTTCCATTCTAGATGAAATACTATGGACATGGATCTCTGTGTAATGTTGCCTTAATACTTCTATACTCCACTTGTTATATCCACACACCTCACATACAACCTCTATACATACTTACTCATATAGCATGATTATGGGATGCCATGCTTGTTAGACAATGATATATTCAGTACAGAAAACTTGAACACATTCACTATGGACCTCTACTGAAAGAACACATTACTGAAGTCAAGAATCAATGTATCTCTGGATCTATAACAACCAACCAGGTACTGGTCATTCCATTGGGTATCAGCAAGGTTCCAAAATCTCTCTGGCAACTGAAAAAGTATCTTTCTGGTGACTGTATCCTGAATTCTGGATAGAGTGGTGTCCCACAACATAGCACCATTAGGGTGGAGCTTGCTTGGGGCATATTGGACAATTGAATAGGTATTGAGTCTAGGGCTCCAAAGTCCCACCCCTGGGACTCTGATTTGGAGTAGCAAATCCAGACCCTTGAGCCATCCACAGTAAGGGATCCCACATATTGTGAACACCCAACTTGCACCTGACCCACAACCTCTCCTGTCTGTATAGACCAAGCTTGAAGGAATCCTTCATATAGGCAGAAGACTTTAGATCCATCCCCTGATATCCTGAGGTCCTCAATACCCTGCCCATGTTTATCTACTGCTAAGAGAAGTTTCCCTTTCTCAACATCCCAGATACTGATCTTCTGATCTGCATACCATACAGAGATTAGCTTGTTGTCAATTAACTGAACATCTACCCAGTATAAGTCTTTGGCTGGGGTTTGGAAGGATTCCTTGCAGAGGCCAGTTGTGATGTCCCAGGTCCTTACTACCCCATCTAAGTTACTTGTAATAACAATGTCATCTTCTGCTTGCAGAGTAATGGACTTGATTCCAGCTGAAGTAAGGGATCTGGACTTTAGATCAGTTACAGATGAGTCTTGTCATTGCACTTTCCTCATAGACCCTTTTTGTCTCATAAAAACACCCCAAATATACCACTCTTGCAGTTCACACACCAATTGGGCAAGCAAAACATGAGTACTATTGGGGAGTCCCTACTACTGAGTAGGGAAGATGTCAGGGTTGTGTCCTTGCCCATATGTCTCACCCTTATTTTAACCCATGGGAAGCAACCAGCCTTGAACCTGTGACCTGGTCCTCAGTGTCGTCAGAGTATTTTTGATGTTCTTGTTGGTGCAGTGGTTAACACGGTAACCCCTTTACCTTCCTATAACCTGCCGTTCAATGTTTCTGTATTGGTCTATTGTTAGTTCAGTGCACAAACCATGCTGTACCTACACACAGACCATGTTTGTTTGTGCTTGGTTAGTTTAGGATGTTACTTGTCACTGTCTCATCACGTCTTTGGACCAGTATATAAGCCCACATTATATTACTTGTTGTCAGGATTGTAAGGTTTATGGTGAGTAATTTTTCAAACTTTTTAATCCTTATGACATCACGTTCGTTACCCCATTTCATTCCTCAAGATACCCTATCAATTTCAATCTCTTACCAAACAGACACTTTCGTAGTCACTCTTTTACCCATTTCGCCTTGCTCACATTTCAGATCACCGATTGACACCAACTGATATCACGACCAAGACTTCATCTTATTCGACTTAGATTCGCAAAAGGAACCTAACAAAGCTATGTGCCCACTGCCCTACTAGAGATAATGTCCTTACGTCTAACTCTCTAATCTTGTTCTGGGAAAGAAGTAGTAGCAGCCTAACGTCAAAGGGTTAGAAGCCTATCAGGTGGGACATGCTGCATAACGCGCGCCCCTGAGCGACACTGGTTGTGAAACTCTCGAAGGAATCAGCGCTGGAGAAGAAGACTGATCTCAAGCAACTACATCACTTGGAGGATCAGTCACAACGGCACTAGTCAATGGGACCTCTACAGGTCGAAGAGCCTTAGCTTCCTTGGCATGCTGGAACCATTCCCTCTGTCTACGCTTCCTGCTCTCTAGAGAAGCTAATGGAACATCCTCAAACGGACCAACCCAAGCAGACCTAACAAGCACGGGTTCACTGGAGAAGAAGTCAAGACAAGAACGATAACGAATGGGAAGATCAAGAACCTTTGGACATCATGCGGTTCAGGAATCATGGGATCATCTTCATCCGACTCTGCCTTGAGAGGCGAGGTGAACTCCCTTTCCAATGTGGCCAATCGATCTTCAAGACGAAGTATTCTTCCGGTCAAGACACGATTATCTGCCATGGTTCGGTAGAAGTGCCTTTCTACTTGATCAATCTGGAATACGACAAGGAACAATCAATCATATGGAGAATCATAGTCAGGAGCATACAGACCATTGCTTGTTGACTCTCAAGCAAACTCCACAGACGTTCCCCCACGACAGCCGTATACCGGATAACAGAACCAATGGCAATATCATCAGAAGAAGACAAATCGACAATCCCCCTCTCAATTAACTCACGGAGAACATGCTCGTCATCGTACATCATACGATTGTGACATCTCTCATCTATGTTCCTAAGGGATGAGATACATTGTTGCCACATCTGATCGTTGAAGGAACCGTACGATTGGAAGACACGACGAGGCATCTCCCAACCCTCTTGCGCTAGGACGGCATCAACAAGCTACAAGAAGGATCAGACAACAACAAGACGTTGACGACCCAACTGACCTCCTTTGGATGGTTGGCGTCGAGTACATTCTGATCTTGGCCTTGCCCCAGCACATACCGGGTTATCCTTTGATTGCGAGAAGAGATGAAGACTTTGTTGTGCTGGAGAGACATGGAAGAGAAGAGCGAATTGTGAAGGAATTAAGCAAAGGCAACTTCGGTTTTAAATAGCCTTCACGCTAAGTCCCTTTCACCTCACAACTAGCACTCTCTTATCCCGCCACACTTAGTCATTGGCCCGCCATGGGAAAACGATTAGTCACAATCTACCATCACATCAATCACGGTCTGGACCCAACTCAATAGTGCTGAGCAAGCACGATTCTATTTTTACCACGATGGTGCCATCCTTTCACCTTCATCACGTTATATGGCACCATCACGACACACTCCTTGTCATCTGTTTCATTTATCAAACGCCACACTCCTTGTCATCTGTTTCACCCTAACACCTCACCATTCCCTTTGAGGATACATTAAACCACCCAGGTCATTCTAGACCTTGACGACCCCCTTCCTTTACAACCATGACTCAACTAACTGCGTCATTGATGATTTCATATTCTAGGCCATGACGCAATTAACTTCGTCATTGATGATTTCTTTATTCATTTCATTCTGGGCCCCCTTCCATCATTTACCCCTATCTTTTAGTGTACAAACTAATTTGGTTCAATCACTTCATCTTTTGTTTCACTCCTTTCCTGATCGAGACCAACCCCCTTTGTTTTCTATTCATTTACTCATCCCCCATTTCTTATAGGCCCATAAAAATAGGAGATGGAGCTCCGCATGGACCGCGATGGAACCCTGCTGGTCTGTGCGTAATCACATGGAAAGACGATGGTCCGTGCACAGGAAGCCTGCCCTATAGTGTTGGATTAGTATATAGGCGGCCTCCCTAGCCCTTGTAGCTCCCCAGTCTTATTATCTTTAGATATCCTCTCCCCTTTCGCTGCAACCCAGTGAACGGTATTTAGGCTGAGGGTGCTATAGAGAACCTTCAACACGATCCCTTCCTCTCCCACTCTCATAAACATCTAGTGGTCGACTCTTACCGAGAGACCCCTCTATCATCTGTCGCCAGGGCACCCATCGGAAACCTTGGGTCGAATCCCGTGTCGTTTAGGACAACTCCGAAGACACTGTTCACTGCCAGTCTGAAGTGGTTGTTTGTCTTGGAG